>JASAUF010000463.1:2507500-2704757 GCA_030180095.1 Magnolia changhungtana | reverse complement strand
CGAATAAGGCTCATAAGATTTTGGGACATGTCCTGAGGAAAACTTGAAGAAAGTCGCGTAAGGAACGCTTACCAGCTTTGTCTGGTCCATCACATACTTGATCAATACCTACTCAAGGTATTCTGCTTGAGATAACCAAAGCTTACTCCTCTTCCAGTCTCTATGAATATCAATGCCAAGAACTCTCTTTACAGCCCCCGATCCTTCGTCTCGAATGTCCCACTTAACCGAGTCTTTAGTACGTTGATTTTAGACATGTCATGATTGGCGATCTACATGTCATCAACATACAATTCCGGACTCACCCTAAAGGAATCAAATTTTATACCACGCCTAGGCGACAGGTCGTACAACGACCTCCTGCAAACCTTTTTCTTAGCCCCTTTAACTTCGAACCACCTCGGTTGCTTCATGTAGATTTGTTCTTCCAATTTCTCGTACAGAAGTGTAAACTCCACATCCATCCTTCAAGCTCGAGATCTCATTAGCCAACCAGTGCTAATCACGGATCTAATAGACACCTGTTATACCATCGGCGCGAATATCTCTAAGAAGTTGATCCCTTCTCTCTGAGCATAGCTCTTCACTACCAACCTTGCTCTGTATCTATGTTGTATTCTTATGAAAATTCACCTGCATCCAACCACTATTTGGCCCACTGGAAGCTCCACTAGCTCCCATGTGTCGATCTGGTACAACGAGTCCATCACATCGCCCATAGTCGCCTTCCACTTCTCAGCATCAGGCTCACCTAGAGACATCTGAATAGAAGACGGATCTCCTGCGATATTGGAGTCGTCCATGTACCTTGTCGATCACCTGCGATTATGGTGTGTGATTCTTCTCACAAGTGGTTGCTCCACCTGCTCTATATCTCTGGCTGTGCGTCTCAACCTTCATGCCATGTCCGCTCATGTGGCCATGCCCAGCATGCCATACACGTACAGAGGTGGAATCCACTACAACCATTGCAGCTCCACCTTTTGAAGTGCTCCTGATCAACCTGTAAAGATTACCGAGTCGTTGCGCTTTCATGATTACCCGTGCCCCCTTAGATACTTTAAGAGCACCATCAATTCCTGTGAACTTGCAGCCCATTGCCTCAAGTACACCAAGAGAAATCAGATTCTTCTTCAAAATAGGAACATGTCTGACATCAGTCAAGGTACGCTCCACCCTATCAAACATCTTGATGCGCACCGTACCAACAATCACAACATTACAGGCAATGTCATTGCCTATAAATGCGCACTCCCTGTAGCTGGCGAACCAACTCTGATGAGGAGTCATGTGAAAAGATGCCCATGTGTCTAGAATTCACTTGCTCTTACGATCATCGTATGGGCATCTGATCATAGACATAAATAAGACATCACCATCACATCCACTCGATCCATCTGACGTGGCAGCATTAGCTTCCCTATATGAAGCCTAAGATTTTTCTCTCTTATATTTAAAATTTGTACCATCCTTCTTCACATGTCCTTCCATTCCACAATTTCAGCACTTTAATTTACCTTTGCCTTTGTCCATAGACTTAGGTCTTGACTTTGAAGATCCTGTACCTTACTCAGAATGCATTCTCCTCGTAATCAGTGCATCGGAAGATGTCCCCATGTCCTCATTTAGCTTTCTCATGGCCTTCCCTTGAAGGACTGAGATAACGGTGTCTACATTCAGGGTTTTGTTGGTGTCCTTGAATGACTCATATGATGTAAGAAGGGAATTAATAATATACATACCTACTTTTAATCTTTGACCGCTTCCTCCATATCCAACAATTTACACATCAATTTATTAAAGTTGCTGATGTGTGCTTTCAGATCTCCGCCCTCTACCATCTTAAAGGTATAACACTGTAGCTTCAAGTATAGGCGATTTTCAGAGGACTTCTTCGCATTGATGTTCTCTAACTTCGCCAATAAACTAGCCGCAGTTTTCTCCCTCAAAACATTATAGAGAACCTCATCCGTGAGACATAAACGGATAGAGGGCAAAGCATTCTATCAAAGGTTTCCCATTCTTCGTCTTTCATAGAAGATTTCCGCTCCTCAACAGCCTTAATCTCGCCTTGTTTGGTTAATAGGTTAATCATCTTAACCTTCCATAACTCAAAATTATTTTTACCTGAGTACTTCTCAATATCAAACTTGGCATTACTCATTATTGTTAATCCTTCAAATTCAGCCCCAACGATCGCTCTGACCACTTGTTGGGATTTGGTCTGCGGAATCACACAGATCTAGATCTAGGATAGCAATCCAAGAGTGTCAAGCAAACACAAAAAAAACATAGAGATTTAACGTGAAAAACCTTTTCGGGAAAAAAACTACGGCACAAAGCGACAGAAAATTTCACTATAAAAGCATAGATTACAAAGATAGAAAACTTACCCGGCTAGAGCAATCCTTGAACCTCTCCTTTTCTCCATCCCTTGAAACCCTAGCACCCTTTTTAAAATACTTGGAACCCCTTAGAATACACTGGAATACCTTTAAATCCCACATACACCCCTTTATATAGGTTTAGAAAAAAGTAGAATCGTAATAGGAAACAAAAATCGCAGAATCTGCATTTCCGCAAACGAATCTGCATAAACCTTTGATGTCATCGAAGGTCAAAACTGTCCAACGACCAGGGGTGAAAATTTTCGAAAATACTCGATGGCATCGACCGTCTTCGATGTCATCGAACCACCATATTTGACAGATTTAAAGACATCTGTTTACAACAGTACTTAGAGGTGATAGTGGGCCCAATTAGTCAACGGTTTGAAGTCTAAATACAAATGTCCGGTAATCAGCCCGAAACTCAGGCCTGATGTATTTATTAATTAGTCCTAAAACTATTCTCTCCAGACTGTGACAGTCGCTTATTTAAGCTACTTTGGAAATCATAAGGCCAAAATAAAATTAAGGAAATAAGTTACTTGGTCTAAAAAGCTACTTAGTTAAGTTTAATAACTATAGTAAATTAAGAAAAGTAGCTTATTAACTTTATAAAAAAAAAAAACTACTTATTTGGTGGTATCCAAACGTGCCCTAAACAACTAAGAAGTGGAGACTAGAATTAGAATAATGCATTTGGATCTGCAGCTGAATGAAGTAATGGCAAGGATGGAAGAAGTGAAAAGTCGGGAATTGGAATATTCAATATGACTTGTTGGAGTTACATGAGCACTCTAAAGGAGAGGGCAGATCAAGATTGCATCAAGAGAAGCTATGATGAAAATATGAAGGAAAATAAGGAGTTGCAGAAAGCTGATGTAAGATTCTAAAGTCTTCAGAATCAATAGTTGTAGTGCAGCTTCTAACAATGAAAATTACTATGAACATTGCATAAATAGACGAGAGGGTTAGTAGTAAGCATGAGAAGAAAGTACTTGCTTTCAGTGACTATTAAACACAGATTCTGAATGCTATAAAGAGCACTGTACACCTCTTTTCCCTGTCTGCGATTGAAATTCAACTTGTCGGCATGTAGAAAAGCCTTTCTTGACCAGCAACAAACAAAAACTAGACCTGTTTTTGGAAGTCAGGGGGCTATTCCCTTTCTTTGTATTCTTTACTGTCCTGCTGCTGCATACTGGTTTCTTAATAAATTTTATCACTCTTCAAAAAAAAAAAAAAAAACACCACTGGGAACTCTAA
This sequence comes from Magnolia changhungtana, assembly GCA_030180095.1. NCBI lineage: Eukaryota > Viridiplantae > Streptophyta > Magnoliopsida > Magnoliales > Magnoliaceae > Magnolia > Magnolia changhungtana. Next base: position 2,701,107 of record JASAUF010000463.1, on the reverse strand, counting down.
CATGATGTGAGCTTTTTGAGACTGTTGCCAAGTGCATCACAAGAAGTATGCTCCTACAATGTGCAGGGTTCATGCAGTTCCATGAAGCACACATTAGAACATCTTCATTATTGTGAAGGTGTACAGTGATTAGGACCCTTGATTTGATGGACTACTGAGTGGATGGGCTGCATCCCAGAAGCAAAATGATCATATTGTGGCGGCCATCTTTTCTAACCTGTAGAAGGGACGGTTAATGCAAACATTGAGCGATGGTCCACATTCAATGAGAAAAACTTACAAAATCCAATGGTCAGAGTTGTCCAAACTCATATATGACTTTTGGCCCATAGCCCATCCACGTACTGCCCACCGGATGAACAGCCCCAATCACCACACATGTTTGCCATTTGTGGTGGTGTGGGGTTCCATGAAGCACACACCATAGTATTATTTCTCCCCATGTAATATTGCTGCATGCACCTTGTTCAAGCTATTCTAGAATGGGGTGGTCATCAACCAATGCAACCCCAATGCCATTGCATTTTTTTTTCAAAAAGCCATGTAGGACTTATTATTGTATTTCAATAAAACAGACCCTAGGATCTCCACAATAACAATGGTAGTGCTATTTACAAGAAAGAACAAAGAATTTGCACCTTTGAAGCTAACTTGTCATGGATCAAATGTCGGAACTTGATCCGTTGAACCCCATGTAGCTTGGTAAATAGTCCTTTGTAAGATACCCCGGTAGGGGTCTTCCTCTCTCTTCCTTTTCAGGTAGGAAATTATGCCTTCAACCTCGGACTTTATCTGCATATATACTTCATTTGCTTTTTCTCTATCTTTCAATGCCTCCAACCTACCCCTTGTTTCAATAGGTTTTCCAAATAAATAATAAAATCGACCAGGTATCTTTGGCAAAAGACCAGGAAGGAAAAGGTCCTGATTTGCAACCTCCCCAGTCATATCAGTCCTACAATCAGAACATTCTGTATGTTAGCGATAAGTTTAATTTGTGTGTAGTTTCTTTACTTCTCCATTTTTCAAAGAGATGAAAAAATAAATCAATGAAATGAAAATAGTGAGCATCAATGGTCAAATATAGAGTGATTACCTCAATTTTGTAACACCTTTATTTATATCAGCTATCCAATCTCTCATGAAGGGAATGCTCATTTGATCATTGTAATCAAAAACCAACTGCCACCATAGTCCACAAAATAACAATAAAAAGACAATTCCAAATGCCTCAAGCACGGATTATATATTGACTCGAGAAAATCTGTGAACACCTGAAGCTATCAGCGAAATTCACAAAACAGCTGATAAATTCATGCTAGCAAAATGAGAGACACAAAGTTGGGTAATGAATGGCCTGTAAAGGGGAAAAATGAAGGAATCAACCTTTAATGATCTCCATGAACGAATTGCAACTGAAATCAAATGGTATATGTAGAATTTTCATGTATTCAGTGTACAGATATGAGAATAGCACCACTGCACGAACGGAACAAAAATATTTTTAGAAGGCTTTTTTTAAGTTATGAGCTGAATCTGAATCGAGTCCGCTAATTGACATGCATGTTAAAAGGATTGCTATTTCTTGGAGGATTAGAACTGGGGTTGCTGACCCAAAATAGCTAGGATGACAAGTGTCTCCAACAACAACGATGGGGTCTACTACTACTGTGACGACAACGACTACAAGAACTATGGTCAAGGACATTGATGACAATGACAAATACTGTCAGGTATATCAAGGATTTCCTTTCAGGCTTTTTGAACTTAGGATTTGCTGCTGCTAATGATGGGAATTCAGCTGGGATTTTGATTACTACCCAATTATGGAGTTGGTCTTGTAAAAGACAAGGTATAGCAAGGAAACCAACTACAGTCTTCAGATCCACATTACATAGGTTGTTAAGATATATAACATCTGTATATTAGCTGTTTTTTGTTATAGACAATGGTTTCAGCCACTTTATTCCCCAATCAAAATAATTTCCTTTACAGTGTGGTTGGTTGCACCAAATTTCATGAAATTTATTACCAAATTAGACTGATTAATCATGGAAGTTTGTGATATTTTGTGCAACCAAATGCACAAGGATAACTTGATTCGAACATAAATCATGAATGGTTTCTACAAGGTCCTACTACTAACAGTCCAGCCTGGTCATGCAATTCAAATGGCCCCCCACTACGTCGAGGGTCGAGGTTGATCCACTAGGAGCCCCACTTGATGTGCATCTTGGGAGGAATGAAGCAAATGGGAAGCTGGCTGGCAGAAATACTTATCCGCCAACCAGTGATAACTGCTTTAGTTGCCGGTGGTCTCTTTATGATTTCGGTTGGAAGTGGACAGGACTCCAGGGGCATTTCTGTAATTTTCTTGGTGTTATCAGACCCTGCACTGTTTCAACATTTTGATTTTGGTTGTGAGTGGACAGGACTCCAGGGGTATTTTGGTAATTCTCTTGGTGTTATCAGTTTGTTAGTTTGGCTTAGTTTAGGGTCTTGGCACCTAATGTCGTAATTAGTTAGTGTTAATCATGATTTCCGTAATTTTCTTGGTGGTAGATCTATTTTTCTGCATTGTAAGAAACATCGGTATCACGTTATGTATCACACCCTTGGGATACAGAAACGTATCGGTTATCGCATGGGATATATTGGTTGTATCGCGTAATATATCGTTGTTGTCGGAAACATAGGGGAAACATTGGAAATTGGTTGAATTTTTCAATGAAATTTCAGTGATTGTTAAAAAAGACATCAATACATACTTACAAATCAAAACATTACGAAAAACAAGTGCACGTAATAGGTTTTCTTTGTATGGGGTCGTAATCTACACGCTGTCTAACTGAATTGATCCAAGTATATTCAAAGTCTATTCATATAATTTATAAATGTAAGAAGACATGTGGAAACACAAGTAATACATTTAAAAGCAAAAGAAGAATCACTAGATCAGGTTACATACATGTTTGATTTTATGTTTGGACACAGATTGCAATTGATTTGCGAGAAATTGGAAATTTTTTTATTTTTTTCAAATTTCCACAACTCGGTCCTCCTCCAAATCTCGAAATCGAAGCTCCCAATCCACTAATTTGACACTGATTTAACATGATTTATAGAAAAAAGATCGAAAATAAAAAATAATAATAATCACCAGATCAAACATGCGGGATATATCCCACTACTTTTGCATTTCGTATCGCACAGGTGGGATGCAAGATATATCACGGGATATATCGGCTGATATCATCGATATTTAAAACACTAACTGTAACCATCTTCGATTGAATTTGAATGAAGTTAGAGAGGACGAGAGGGAGATATGAGAGTCTGCCCTTCCCTGGTTGGGTGGGTGTTGCCTTGTCCATGATTCACCTTCTCTTTCTTCCCCCTCTTTCTCTGAGATTGTTCGCTTGGGTTTTTTCCTTGATTTGACAATCCGGAGGCACTATTAGTTGGTATTAAAGAAAAGATTCCAACAAAAACCCAATTGTAGCTACTCAATTCCTACTGGAGTCTTTGAGGAGAAGCACCAAACATCAACAAATGTGTGGCTGGAGGGAGAGGAGAGTTGCATGCAGGGGAGGTGCTGGCAGCAGCGTCTTCTAAAATCAGTGTTTGTTAGAGCTGAGCTATGGTGATTCGAGGCAACTGTGATCACACCTGTAGAAGAGACCGCAGACACATCATGTGGTACACGAAGCTGATGATTGATCCACAAGATGAGGACATTAACAAGCTACGAAGGCTTGTAGAAGATCTATCTTACTGTACTATGCAAAATCATATGTTGGCTCTAGGACTGCAACTTGGGGTCAGGTCAACCCAAACCTGATTAACCCAACCCAAGTTTTGGTCAGGTTGGGTTGGGTGGCCAAGGTCCTCGAGTTAGGTTCAGGTTGGAAAATGCCAACCCGGACTTGGGTTGAGCAAGTTTGGGTCAAGTTAGATCAGGTTGGGTCGGTTCTGGTCAGCTTCGGTCCACTATTGAGGACTTTGGGTTGGGTTTGGGTTGGAAACCTCTGATTGGAATACTGATGGGGACATCTCGCACACACGCACGCCTCCCTTATACACGTACGCAAGGAGGGCCCCACCTTCTATCTGGATCAATGACGACATCCATGGAGGGCCTCCTAGTTAGAGGACTGTGTTTTGGTTCCTTGAGATGGACCCGATCATCATGTGAATCCTATCATTGGATTTCATGATCGTGGCCCACTACCCTAGGTGACCTAGTACTTTGGGTTTTGCTTATTATTGTTATTAGGAATATTATGGACGGTTTAGATTGCTTTGATTAGTTGTTATTTTTTATTACTTCGTCTCCAAGTAATAGGTTGCGCACATGGCGTGAGTTTTGAGGTATAGGGTTTTATTATAAATAGGCACCCCTTGTAGTCTTTTTTCTCAATGAAGATTAATAAAATTAATGCATTTTCCTGCTCCTTTCCGAGTTATGAAAACCTAATTGGCTGCGAAGCCTTCCCTTCTTCGAATGGCTAACTACCGTGGTACGAAGCCACACCTATCCCGATTCGCCCACACCTTCTTCCATCCATATTTCTCCTCCTACAATCATCTATACTTCAAATCCATCCCCTATTGCAGCCATTTTTCTCTCTACAGTTAATTTCTAGAATCTGGCCCTGCAAGAGGGCTGAAACTTCAACGGAGCACCACGCACAAACCGTGCATCGGATCGAGCTAAGATTTGGGGGTTTTTGAATCCATCACTGGCCGACAGGGCCAAGGTTGCTTTTTTCTGAATAGTGGGCCCCACACACGTGCTGCCAGAATCACATGCACGTGCGTCTGGGTCATTGCTACTATTCACACGTGCGGTACTTTTTTTGTTCATCTCTCTCCTCTCTTTCACTCCTCTTTCACCCAAAATCCATAAACCTAACCCTAAATTACTCGAATCCCCAATTTTGTGCCCTTCTTCAACCTTAAGGTTCCCCGAATTGAAATTTCTGAATCCCTTGGATTGGGGGAATTATTTTTGTGCATGTGTGGATGAATTTACCCTCCTTTGATTCTTGTTTGGTCTATACTTTTAATTAATCCAGCCCTAGCATGTGTAGGCTTGGATCCGCATAAGATTCCCCTTGATTGAGTGTTTGAACTTTTATGTGGGATGTGGAATTTTGTGTAATTATTTCTGAACTAGTGTGATCTAAAGCCTGAGAATCTTACACATCATACTTGAATTTCATGTCTTGCATCAAATTTGGTATCAGAGCGCAAGGTTTTTATAAGGGAATGCATTGCATGTTTAGGGTTTAATTTATTTGTGTCCATTATGCATTAAGTAATATCATATAAAGTTGTTTAGAGGTCCATAATTTCTGATATAGGCTACTGAATTTTCTGCTATCAGAAAATCCGCATCTCTTTGCTGGATTTTCTGTTGACAGATTTTTTGGACAGATATGTTGCTGGAAATTCAGTGGTATTGTGTCATTTTCTCCATATAGTCCTATAGGAGCATTTAGTCCTATCTAGGCGTATATAGTCATAGTAGAAGGTCCTCGGATTGAGTTGGTAGTTGTATACCCACGCGTACGGGTCGTGGTTTTGGCTTGCACCCTACACTAAACATGCAGTAATTGCAAGAATCAATGAACAAGCTAACCCAGCAATTTGAGTCTTTGGATAGACTCTTGGAACAACGTATAGACCAATGCTTTGAACAGCTTGATGTGCGCATTACCCAACTAGAGACCTCTGACAGGGCAAACCCCACCATTAGGGAAGATACCCAATCTCAGGCAAGTGGTCAGGAGGATAGACTAAGGAATGGAGGTGGCCAAGGAAACGGTTATGAGGGCGCACTCGTGCACCCACCCCGTGAGGTACATCAAGACCACCATGACCGCGATCTACAACTTCTCAAAGGAGTTATAGTAGATGTCCCCACATTTGATGGCCACTTTGACCCTAAAGCTTTTCAAGATTGGTTGGCAGACATGGATCACCTTTTTTACTGGTACGACATGTACGGCTTTGTGGCTAGAGAGAGTGCACCAGAGGCTAGTGTAGAGCTACCCACTGAGGCCATTCTAGTAGTGGATGAGTTTCATGATACTTTTCCTGATGATCTACCAGATGAGTTTCCCCCTATGAGGGATATACAGCACACCAAGACGTGGGACACCGTACTACCTATAGTCGAGTTTGCATTTAATAGTTTGTCGATAGTCCACAGGTCTAAGTCCTTGTGAAGTCGTTACTAGTTATAAACCTAGGAAACCTATTGATCTTGTCCCTATGTCACTGTCTCATAGGCCGTCAGAGTCTCCAGAGTCGTTTGCGTATCACATTCATTCATGGCATCAAGAAATCAGGCAGAAGATCATTACTAATAATGAACATTACACACTTTTTGCAGACCAACATAAACGTTTCAAGCAATTCAATGTAAAGGACTTTGTGATGGTCCGCATCAGGCTAAAGCAGTACCCTCATGAAGCCGTTCATAAATTACAAGCACGTAGCGCTGGACCATTCAAAATTATAAAACGAAACGGTCTCAATGCGTATGTGGTAGATCTTCCACCTTTCATAGGAATTAGTTCCACATTCAATGTGGAAGATCTAGTTGCACTTCAGGGAACCACTGATATATTGTCCAGCCTATCACCTAACCATCCTGATTCCCCAGACCTTTCCCTTAATCCATGGCCCCCTCCCCACCCATCTTCTGAGCTTCTACCTCTCATACCTACCCTTCCCACACCCAGAGAGGAGATAGAGGATATTCTGAACCATCAGATAATATCGACATCAGACAGCGAATTTCAAAAGTTCTTGGTCAAGTAGAAGTCACACCCAGTTTCAAATAATACGTGGCTCACTGAGGAGCTTCAGAGACTTGATCCTGATATCTTGGGACGGTTTAGGAGTTTTGTTTCGCCAATGGCGAAATCTTCACAGTCGGGAAGAGTTGATAAGGACATCTCGCGCACACGCACGTACGCAAGGAGGAGGGTCCCACCTTCTATCTGGATTAATGACGACATCCATGGAGGGCCTCCTAGTTAGAGGACTGTGTTTTGGTTCCTTAGGGTGGACCCGATCATCATGTGAATCCCATCATTAGATCTCATGATCGTAGCCCACTACCCTAGGTGACCTAGTACTTTGAGTTTTGCTTATTATTGTTATTAGGAATATCATGGATGGTTTAGATTGATTTGGTTAGTTGTTATTATTGATTACTTTGTCTCCAAGTAAGAGGTTGCGCATATGGCGCGAGTTTTGGGGTATAGGGTTTTATTATAAATAGTCACCCCTTGTAGTCTTTTTTCTCAATGAAGATTAATAAAATTTCTGCATTTTCCTGCTCCTTTTTTAGTTATGAAAACCTAATTGGCTGCGAAGCCCTCTCTTCTTCAAAGAGCTAACTACCGTGGTGCGAAGCCACACCTATCCCAATTTGCCCCCACCTTCTTCCATCCATATTTCTCATCTCCTACAATCATCTACGCTTCAAATCCATCCTCTATTGTAGCCGTTTTTCTCTCGACTACAGATTTCCAGAATCTAACCTTGCAGGAGGGCTGAAACTTCGGCGGAGCACTACGCACAAACTGTGCATCAGATCGAGCTGAGATTTGAGAGTTTTGGAGTCCATCACTGGTCGACCAAGGCCAAGGTGACCTTTTTCTGAATAGTGGGCCCCACAAACGTGCGGCCGGAATCACACGTACATGCGTTTAGGCCATTGCTGCTATCCACACGTGTGATACTTCTTTGGTTCGTCTCTCCTCTCTTTCACTCCTCTTTCACCCAAAATCCCTAAACTTAACCCTAAATTACTCGAATCCCCAATTTTGTGCCCTTTCTTCAACCTTAGGGTTCCCCAAATTGAAATTTCTTAATCCCTTGGATTGGAGGAATTATTTTTGTGCATGTGTGGATGAATTTACCCTCGTTTGATTCTTATTTGGTCTATAATTTTGATTGATCCAGCCCTAGCATGCATAGGCCTGGATTGGCATAAGATTCCCCTTGATTGAGTGTTTGAACTTTTGTGTGGGATGTGGAATTTTGTGTAATTATTTCTGAACTAGTGTGATCTAAAGCCTGAGAATCTTGCACATCATACTTGAATTTCATGTCCTGCATCAAATACAGGTCAGGTCAACTTGCAGGTTGGGTTCTCTTGAGTTGGGTTGGGCTCAGTTGACCCTCAACCACCCAACCCACCGAGTTGCACCCTTAATTAACTCACATTGTCGATGAACCGGAATCTTCAGGAGGATCCAACAACCACCATTATCATTGTACATTACCTAACAACCATGACCCATTCTCTACCCAAAATTACCCCCATAACACCAAAATTTTCCACCATCATCATTCCCCTTTTCAAACCCATGCAATCAAGATTTACAACCATCTCAAACTCATGCCACCGAGATTTTCAACCATCAAAACCTCCCATCTCATGACCATACCCCCAAGAGCCCCACCTATCATGTAATGTCTCGGAAAAATCCGTACAAAGACCCGAGTTTCACCTCAGGCAGAAATCACTCAGGACCAAATCCTTTATAAATTAGACGAGAAGTAGCTAGTGCTAAACTAGAGTACCTATGAAATTAGCACTAATCACTTTAAATATGATCTACAAGACTCAAAACGTGCAGAATCATTACCATTATATGACCTTAAAACTTAGGATCAATCTCTAATCCCAGTTGCTCTTGGGAGCACACCGAAACTCCGTATCGGACTTGGACCGCGCGTCGAAAGTCCGATTACTACGAAACTATACGGTTATGACCGCCTTGCTAGGCTTGACAAGCATCTCGGAAATCAAGTCCTAACAGTATCCAAAAACGCACAACTTGAGCACAGAGCGAAGTGTGTGAGAAACGCGAATATCTTTAGAAAATGAACTGAGACTTTAGTGAATTGAGTCGTCTCACTTGCGGGCCAAATCTAAGGATTCAAACCGTCAGAATCTGACCCAATTACACCCTCAGATCAGGGAAAATTTCCAACACATGTCAGTACGCTTGTGGCCCTGATCGAGCACCGGTGACCGTTGAACTGAAACTAGTCCGCCACAACTGACCTGTAAATCCGATCGGACCGAAAACTTAACTGGACCTGGATCCAAGGTCAGGGAGATTAAGTCTGACCGCACTCAGAAAAGGGGGCTCCGGAAGTGCTCCGTTGAGACGAAACAGACGGATTTTGGCTATAATATATGTATACCATGGCCCTGGGGCCATTGGGCTCACATCTAAGCCTATACAAGGGCTTAAAACCCTCATTCTCTCTCCCCACACGAATTTGCAAACCCTAGGGAGAGAAAAGAAAAGAAAGAGAAGGAAAGAGAGAGAAGTGAGGGAAGTCTGGGTTTTGTTACAGGGATTCCTCCCTGCCGTTCAACGTACCGAATTCACACTACCGTGTCACTACTTCAACGATTCTAGTTCCGTTTTCGGATAAGAAATCCTAACCCTAACCTGTTTTAGGAATCCAAATACGTAGATCAGTGAAATAGCTAACCTGTTTCATTGATTAGGTATCCAAAGTCTAGTTTACAAGGCGAGAGTGTTCAAACTGAATCTATTACGAGTTTACCGGCGAAAGGTGCAGACTATATACGTTTAGGTTATGGTTGTCAAGGCTTTCCATGTCGGTTAATAATTTATTACTGACGTGGGTGCTATTTCACATGCCAAACGTAACGTCTATTTCGCTTTACGAATACGTATGCAATATGTATAGTATAGTGTATTCTATATACTTGTTGAAATAACTGAATACGTATGGATTTTGGATTCATAATTGACATGATTATTTGTCGTGCATATATGCTTGTTGCATAGGTGACAACTCCTCGGTGAAAAGATTTGCCCTGATGCGTGGTATAGCCAACATACATCATGTATGTTAAAATGTGTAGTTTAAGTGTTTGTTAAAATGTCTGAATGAGTAAGTAAATTGTAATGTATAAGGGTGTTGAGAAATGATTCTCAACTACTTTAACTATGTGTATGATTCCCTCCATATACCGTATATTATAGCGTCTGTTTTAGCTACGTGATGCATATGTATAAATCTATGTTTAAGTTGTATTCCATAAAATGCTTTGATGATTGTATGAGCTGAATTATTGATCCATTACTGCTTTGGTTATCTCGTATGATTATTTGTTGTAATTGAATGTGTTTGGGACTATTTTATAGTCCAGGCAATCGGTAACAGGCCTTGATTTGGTGGCTGAGATTGTTTACCACAAAGGACATGTTCGCTGAATCCGAGCCGTACTTCGGTTGACGGAAGTGGTTAGGCCACACAGAGTGCTTACGCACTTCATGTCGATCGACTCGAGGTGCGCTCATGCTAGTCGAGCTCGTCAAATAACCCGATTGACCCAATGTATGTTCACCATGTATGAACGCTACTGCTTGAACCTAAGGTACCAAACTCACCAGTGGAAACCCTGTTAACCTTGGTACCTCGATCCGCTAAGACTCATGAGCCAGACATGGTGGTATGGGACACCGTGGTCGAGCTGTCGGCCTACGCCGGGGCGACGAGTCCACCCATAGTGACCAGTGAGCAACCAAAGCTCGTGAGCCGAATACGGTGGTATGGGACACTGTATTCGAGCTGTCGGCCTACACTAATTAGGTGATGAGCCCTTTGTAGTGACCTCAAGCATACTCTGAGACTGCGTAGAGGCGACAAGTCTTTCCGTAGCAACTAGAGTATAAGTTAGGCCTGCACTGATCAGGTGACGAGCCCTTTGCAGTGACCTAGAACCGCAACATCATATGAGATTTACTATGACTGACGACCCTAGAATGGATCATTGTTTGGGCAAATGATATAAGGAAGGTACCTTGGCTTCTCAACACTGCTGTATGAATCAATCTAATTAAGTATTGGCTAACATGAGCATGCATCACACTGCATGTACTTTGGCGAGGAAGGGCACTTTCGGGAGTTTGCCATGCGCACCGTGAGATGAAGACGCTGAGGGAGTGTAGGCGAGCGCATACATCATTATCGCATATCATTCTTGCATTAACAAGAGCATCTAGGACATGTTTGTTGTACTACTTTATCATTACTGCTTAATTGAATTGATAACATGTTAACCTTTACTTTATTGTTCCACTGAGTTGATCACTCACTCCCACGTTCCGGGATGGTGTTTTAAACACCAACCAGACTCTTAGTTGCAGGTGGAGGCGATGCCTACGAGGCGGAGCCGGACTATGAGGATGACAAGGAGGCATTCTCTTTCATGCAGTTTTCAGGCGGGTTCATGTGAGCCGTGGCCTGATCGACGGGGACTTCTAGGATGTTGACTAGATGCCATTACCCTTGCTATTTTGTCTTTTTGAAACACACATGTATATTCATTTTGGTCCATTTTGGGAAGTATACATGTATATATTTAACCTGGTAACATGTTCACACTCTAGAGACTTACAACAGTTTATATACTTTATATATCTATCACAGTTCTTCCGCTTGCGTAATTTAACTGTCTCTGGAGTATGATATGCTGTTTTGGTGTAATCCCACTCATGTTTAATGCACTAACACGGACAACATTTAATCATCATTATCTATGTTGCATAAGTGATGCGTTGGAACTCGGAAGTAGAGCTTATGCTCGACCCCCGATTTTCAGGGCGTTACAAGTTAGTATCAGAGCATGATTTGGATTAAACTGGACCTGGGTTATGGTCACACGACGTACGCTGACGCACTATGACATTGGAGGGTGCAAGAAAACGTAGAAACAGACGTAGGATTCCCGAATTTTGCCAAATGGCGAAACTGATCAAAATCGACCGTAGAAATTGGGCCCATAGGCCTTTCTGAGCATATGAAATGATCCTAACACCTTTCTGGACCGTCAATCGACGGGTTTAGATGGAGATTTAACCAGTCCACAGTTAGAATATACGCGAGATGGAACTCGAAGTGGACCTCGTATATCACAGGAGCACCACCAGGATCAGGCTACTTTAGGAGCCCGTTTAGCTCAGGTCGAGGAGGGTCAGGCTGCTCTCAGACAGGAGATTCAAGAGACTCGGGCCAAGGTGAAATAAAAGCTTGAAGAACATCAAGCGTACGTGAAGAAGTGCAAGAAGATGTTGCGCACCTGAAAGCCCTCGTGTGCTGCTCGTAGGACAAGGGTGCCCCCCCGCCATCGCCTGAGTCGGACGACTAGTCGTATGTTATCGTCGTCTAGATGTTTTCTGTGCTTTCTTACTTTCTATGTTTAGCTTTTATAGGTCTAGTAGTGTGGTAGGGTTGTTAGTGTGATTAATGTTGAAATTGTTTAAATTAGCTCACATGCATTTTCCATCATGATCCATGTAAGGCATCTCATGTATTGTGGCAATTTTGATTAAATAGAATGCATGAAGTTTTCTTTCATTATGGAATGTGTAAGCTGCTTGGGAAATTGAGTGTTGTTATGCAAAAACCTAACACATATTACACCCTATGTTGTATATAGGGAATGCCACCTAAGAGCATGCGAAGCACGACACGTCTCCCACTTGGCGATTCACTTGACGGGGCACCTCCCCTCGGCGATCACCATATGGACCCCAGTTCAGGCCCGTCTTACACTGACACTATGCTGGGTTCTCAGCCGGCCACTGGGCCCACCAATGAGCCGACACCTGTGCCACCATCTACGGCACCACCTGTGGCACCATTTGCGACACCACCTGTTGCACTACTGGTTCTTGAGCAGAACCGCGCTTCTTAGACGCCGCACATGCCTCAGTCGGCTCCTCCTACTGATAGGTTCGAGCAGATGATGTTGTTGATGCAGCAACAAAAGCAGCAGCTCTTGGCTGCCCTTGGAGGAATTTTTGCCCAGGGCATGGGTGTGGCTCCACCTGCACCTTTTGTACACCCTGCTAGGAATGCGGGTGCTAGCGGCTTCTTCGAGCGATTCCAGCGCTTGCAGCCTCCTACTTTTACGGGTACTCACAAACCCGAGGAGGCCGAGTATTGGCTTGACCGCATCTCTAAGATGCTTAAGCCGCTGCACTGCACTTAGGCAGAGCAAGTGGAGTTGGTCACCTTCATGTTTAAGGAGGCTAGCTTATGGTGGAACAGTATCCTCCGCACTGTTGCGGTCAGATATGTATGGACGTGGGCAGCTTTTGAAACCCGCTTCCACGAGAAGTGCTATCCCCTCACGTATCGCCACGAGAAGGAGAGAGTTCCTACGCCTCCGACAGGGAGGGATGATAGTGGCGGAGTACGAGAACAGATTCACGGAGCTGGGCAGGTACGCTCCGTTGATATTAGTCGACGAGCCAATTCGTATGCGGCGGTTTTCTGAGGGTCTGCGACCCAAGATCCACTCGAAGATGTGCTGCGCTAGCATACCCAGCTATGCCGAGCTAGTGAGCATGTTTATGCGAGCTGAGCAGGACGGGGATAGGCAGTCCCGTATGAGAGCACCTGTGGCCCTTAGGCCTCGACCTGAATTCTCAGTCAGGCCACGTGTAAACTCTCCTCCCAGGCTTGAGGCACCACCTGCTCAACTGGGACGAACCGACTTGCGATGCACATACTGCGGGAAGGCAGGTCATACAGATAGGTATTGTTTCACTAGGATGAGGGACAGCGGGTTTTCGCCACCTCAGATGATCAACCGTCAGCTTCCTCAGGCCAGCACCCCCTCTGCGGTCGGCACCAGCACATCCATTTCGGCCGCCTGTACCCCGATGTAGGGCGCCTCAAAGGCCTATGGTACCACAGCCGAACCGTTCACAGTAAGCTCGGGTGCACTCACTCACAGCTAAGGCATCAGAGGCAGTACCTACAGCACTTATGGCTTTCAAAGTCACTGCACATGTCCAAGGTACTCCAGTTTTCTTATTGGTGGACACTGGGTCCACTATCTCCATCATTTCATGCGCAGCAGTCAAGCGACTAGCATTGAATACTACTCCTATGAAAGGAGTGAAAATCACTACCACTACAGGAACCTTTCAGATGTCACCCGGACTTGTGAGGGTTGCTCAGTAGATCTGGGTAGCAGAACAGTGCTCGTTGACCTTATTATCGCCCCACTATGGCACTACGACGTTATCCTCGGTATGGATTGGCTCACCGAGATTAAGGCAGAGATTGATTGCGATACTCGGGTCATGACAGCCTACGGACCTGAGGGCACGGTCTTTACTTGTCCAGTGCAGGTCAGTTAGCCCTGTCGTGTTGGATGTTACACTACCTTACTAGAGCATGTTAATGGGCCGACATTAGGGAACACGCCAGCGGTCCAGGAGTTTGAGGACGTGTTCAGGATGATTCTTGGATTACCTCCTCAGCGCGAGATCGATTTTACGATTGATTTTGTGCCCGGTGCGACACCCATCTCGTTACCCACATATCGTATGCCTCCATATGAGATGGAGCTGAGGAAACAGATCAATGATCTATTGCATGCAGGCTTCATACGACCGAGTGTGTCTCCTTGGGGAGCGCCCGTGTTGTTCGTGAAGAAGGACGGGCCACTGCGATTATGTATTGATTATCGCAGGCTGAACCAGGTGACGGTGAAGAACAAGTATCCTTTGCCCAGGATAGATGATCTGTTTGATCAGTTGAAGGGAGCACGATACTTCTCGAAGATCGATCTACAGTCAGGGTATCATTAGTTGCGCGTCAGTGATGAGGACGTGCAGAAGACAGCCTTCAGGACCAATTTTGGACACTATGAGTTTCTCGTTATGTGGTTTGGTCTTACGAACTCACCGGCCATGTTCATGGACCTGATGAACAGGGTGTTTCGGCCGTTTCTGTTCCGATTCGTCATCGTGTTTATCGATGACATACTGATATACTCTAAGAGTCGGGAAGAGCACGAGGAATACCTGCGAGAAGTCTTGGGTACTCTGAAGAAGCAGTTGTTCGCACAGTATAAGAAGTGCGACTTCTGGAAAGATGAAGTCAAGTTCCTGGGACATGTGGTGTCCAAGGAAGGGATAGCAGTTGACCTCGCTAAGGTAGCCGCGGTTTAGGACTAGGAGCAGCCCGGTTCGGTTACTGAGGTAAAGAGTTTTCTTAGTCTGGCAGGGTACTACCGTCGTTTTATTAGGGACTTCTCCAAGATTGCCAGACCGTTGTCTCAGCTGACACGAAAGGATCTAAAGTTCGCCTGGAATGAAAAGGCGAAAGCAGCTTTCCAGGAGCTGAAGGACAAGCTAACGTCCGCCCCTGTGCTAGTATTGCCAGAGCAAGGGGTTAAGTATACTATATACACCGACGCGTCTCACATTGGTTTGGGTTGTGTCCTTATGCAGAAGGACAGGGTGATTGCTTACGCCTCGAGACAGTTGAAGAAACATGAGCAGAACTACCCTACACACGATCTGAAGTTGGTAGCCGTCATCTTTGCACTAAAACTCTGGAGACATTACCTCTACGGAGTGGAGTTCGAGCTCTTTTGCGACCACAAGAGCCTCAGATACATATTCACTCAGCAGGACCTGAATATGAGGCAGCAGCAATGGGTGGAAACCTTGAAGGACTTCAAGTTCGAGGTTTCCTACCATCCGGGCAAGGCTAACCTTGTGGTTGACGCATTGAGCCGCAAGAAGACCATAGAGTTTGCGGCTCCGTTGATGGTGGCAGAATGGGGTATGGTAGAGTTTGTGGGAGACTTCGAGCAGAAACTCACCGTGGAGGAGTCGTTCGAGAGAGTCGCGCACGTTCGTGTGCGGCCACTTATTGATGATAGGATCATCGAGGCCCGAGAAGGACGATGAGCGATTGTCGAGCTTCGAGAGCAGGCTAGCGACGATAAGGACGCCGAGTGGCGAGTTGGTACAGATGGGGGCTTACGTTACCGTGGCCGCCTATGCGTCCCAAATCTTCATGACTTGAGACAGGAGGTTCTCGAGGCGGCACATAGTTCGAAATTGGCGATGCATCCTGGAAGCACGAAGATGTATCGAGATATGAAGAAATCGTACTGGTGGGACAACATAAACGCCCACATAGCAGATTATGTGTCCCGTTGTCTCACGTGCCAGTAGGTCAAGGCTGAACATCGCCGACCTCCTGGACTGCTTCAGCCCATGCCCATAGCTGAATGGAAGTGGGATTTCATCTCTATGGATTTCATATCGGGGCTGCCGAAGACGAGGAAGGGACGTGACTCCATTTGGGTGATCGTGGACCGATTGACGAAATCGGCTCATTTTCTCTCTATCAAAGTTTCGAACTCTGCAGACGAATTGGCTAAGTTGTACATAAGGAGATTGTACGTCTGCATGGAGTTCCCCTAGAGATTGTGTCTGACCGAGACACAATAATGAAGAAACGTTTCACGCATGTCGAAAGTTTTATCGGGAGAAACCGTTTCAGTGATCAACCGACATGTGTGTTTTCCCCTTCATCCATGTTATCCATTTTGATTGAAAATAAACACTAGTGGATGAGCGAAATTTTTAATGGTGAGCATTCTAAACCAAGATTTCCTGGTGTGACTGCCGAGATATTACTAAGTGATTCACATCTATCTTCTGGACTCGTATCCAAGAAGCAATGGGTGTGAAGTTGAAATTTAGTACCGCGTTCCACCCACAGACTGATGGGCAGACGGAACGGGTAAATCAGGTGTTAGAAGATATGCTGCAAGCTTGTGTGCTGGATTTCAAGGACAGTTGGGACGACTGTCTTCCTTATAAAGAGTTCACGTATAACAACAGTTTTCAGGCGAGTATTGGCATGGCTCCATATGAGGCATTGTATGGGCGACCCTGTCAAGCACCGCATTGCTGGGCAGAGGTTGGTGAGAAGAGCCCGATTCGCCCAGAGTTGGTTCAGGCAACCTCAGAGAAGATCGACATTATCAGGCGTTGACTACTGGCAGCACAGAGCAGGCAAAAGAGCTACGCCGATACGAGGTGGCGGCAGCTAGAGTTCGAGGTCGGGGACTTCTGGGATGTTGATTAGATGTCATTACCCTTGCTATTTTGTCTTTTTGAAACACATGTATATTCATTTTGGTCCATTTTGGAAGTATACATGTATATATTTAACCTGGTAACATGTTCACACTCTGGAGACTTACAACAGTTTATATACTTTATATATCTATCACAGTTCTTCCGCTATAATTTAACTGTCTCTGGAGTATGATATGTTGTTTTGGTGTAATCCCACTCATGTTTAATGCACTAACGTGGACAACATTTAATCATCATTATCTATGTTGCATAAGTGATGCGTTGGAACTCGGGAGTAGAGCTTATGCTCGACCCCCAATTTTCAGGGCGTTACATATCATCACCTATCACACCAAACCCATCTTCCTCCATCACATCCACTTCACTAATAATCCTGCAATCCGAAAAATCGCTTAAGCATCAAGCATCATTGCATGATGCCTATGAGTAAGAGCATTGGTGGAGTTCACAAGTTGATGCACAGCCCACTCTTAATAGCAAGGTCAACAAAGACAACATTCCAGAGTTCCTTGGGAGATTCGACTCCTAGGGTTTCAAAGAATGGCTTGGCACTTGAGCAAACCTTGAAATTCTAAGAAATTCTGGAAGATCATCTTATCAAGCTATTGATGACCCAATTCAAGAGCAGAACATTAGCACGGTGGGAACAAACCTTCTGTACATTAAAGCACAATGGAATGCCCAAGATCTCCACCTGGTCAAAAGATGCAAGTTTGATAGTAAAGTTCCTTATGTTTGATTAAATTTTGATAGTAAAGTTCCCTATGTTTGATTACGTGCAATCCTTATGGTTAAGACTCTGAATCAGGGTGTCCCGTATCGGTTACGATACGGGCGTATCAGCCGTTACGTATCGGTAACGGCCGTGTCCGTAACGCGATACGGGGCCGTAACGGGCACCCCACCGATTTTGTAACCATAACGGCCCTGTTACGAGGCGTAACTGCCGTTACTGCCCAGTAACGGTCAAGGTGTAACGGTCCGAAAACGGTCACTTTTTTTTTGCTTTTTAAGGTTCGTTTTTTCACATTTTTTTTTAACTTCTTTCTTCCAAACCCTTCCTAAATCATTTTATTGCTATTTTTGGCCAATCTTAGCTCGATATTTCAGATAAAAATAACTTATATTAAGGATTTTCTTGATTCGAAGCTCCGTGAGCCATTTTCCAGAAATTCCTCAAAAATAGGTATTTATACTTTTTATTGAATGTTTTACTGTTTTAATAGTTGAATATGATGTGTTAATCATAATAGAAGATATTGATGTCCATTTTATAAATTGTTGATGTCATTTTATATTTTTTTATAATTTTTTTAAATCTACGCACTATTTTTGCCCCTTTTTTTAATTCGAAAAATCAATTTTTATTGAATGTTTTGTTGTTTTAATGGTAAAATATGATATACTAATCATAGTAGAACATGTTAATGTGCATTTTACACATTGTTGTTGCCATTTTATATTTTTTTTTATAATTTTTTTCTATTTACGCACTATTTTCAACCTTTTTTTTTAATTCAAAAAATCAATTTTTATTGAATGTTTTGTTGTTTCAATGGTAGAATATGATGTGTTAATCATAGTAGAACATGTTAATGTACATTTTACAGATTGTTGATGTCATTTTATATTTTTTTATAATTTTTTTCTATTTACGCACTATTTTCAGCCCTTTTTTTTAAATTCGAAAAATCATTTTTTATTGAATGTTTTTCCGTTTTAATGATAGAATATAATGTGTTAATCATAGTTGAACATGTTAATGTGCATTTTACAGATTGTTGATTAGATTCTGAAACTGTATATAAAATCATCAGATAGTCTGATACAACTTCTCACCAAAGAGTGGACCGTTACACCACCATAAACATGTTCCAATTTATAAATGAATACATATTTGGAATGCTTAGAATATTCCAGATTTAATCCATATTTTTTTGGCAAAAAAAAAAAAATTTGCACCGTTACGCCCTCGTATTGCCGTTACACCCCCGTATCCGTATCGATATCGGAGGGCACCGTCACGCTAACCGATACCGATACAGGATACCTTGCTCTGAATCATGTCACCAAACCTCTGAGAGAAGATTACAACCAAACCAATGCCAATTTGGATGCGACCAAGGGAAGCAGTTGGTTCGTGCATCAACAAAGTTGGTAAGAGAGCAGTCCAGCATGATACAAGATCCACATCCAGCACTAACAAGAAATCCGCATGTCATGGCATTAACAAGTGGTGGAAGATCAGGCCGAATTTTCGGAAATATCAATATCGGTGAGTGGTTGTTTCTCTACCATTGGATATGTGGCAACTGGTGCAACAAAGCGATACGGTTTATTGCGCAACTTCAGGAGATGAAACGGTTATAGTAATGATAGTATCTGCCAATACTATCAGTATCATAAGGGTCCAATACAAAACTCTAGGGGATTTAGAAAACTCCCTCATGTCGACATTATGTGATATATCAATGGTATCAACAATATATCACAAAATAGTCTAGTTGCCTAATAAAGGCTCCCTTGTATCATTCATACATGTGACATATATCGACAATACAAGGGAAACACGTCTTCCCTTGTTAAATTCAAAAAAAAAAAAAAAAAAAAGGAAGAAGAAGAAGAAGAAGACCAAAAAGCCAAATTTCTCACAATTTTATTTGGGCGAATCTATTATGGATTCCAGTTGTTTCTTCCTAATTCTTTTGTTTAGAATCAATAGAAATAAGTAATTAATCCATAATTATGCATGTTTTGCATGAAAAATTATGGATTTTAAAATTTGGTTTTTGAATTTGGGGAAAATGGAAGAATTTAGGGAAAACTTGAAAATCTTTGGTTCTCATCCATTTAAATAATTTCTTGAATATATATATATATATATATATATATATATATATATATATAGATAGATAGATAGATAGATAGAGAGAGAGAGAGAGAGAGAGAGAGAGAGAGAGAGAGAGAGAGATGCACTCTCAAGTCCAACCGGTTGGACCACAGTTTGCAGTCCACCCAGTGGATTGCTTCCAACCTATCAAGTACTTGTGACATCCAATCCTCCTAATAGGTTGACCCCACCATGAGGAACACTTCATGCAAAAATCAGCTGTATCCACTGACCCAATGTACCACACTTGTATTTTGCTATTAATCAATGGCTATATACTGTTTTCTATATTGTGGCTCAGCTAACGATTGGATAGGGCTGATTTTTGCACTAGGTGATCCTCATGGTGGGGCCAACCTACTAGGAGGATTGGATGTCACAAGGACTTAACAGGGTTGAAGCAATCCACTGAGTGGACTGCAAACTATGGTCCAACTGGTTGGACTTGAGAGTGACTCATATATATATATATATATATATATATATATATATATATATATATATATATATATATATATATATATATATATATAACTAAAATATATTTATTTAAAAATATATATATGTTGATTAACTAAGTATGCTGATTTATGTGAATACATTTGTGTTGGCTGATCTACATATCAGCCACACTATTTTGTTTTCTCCAAACATTATATATATATATATATATATATATATATATATATATATATATATATATATATATTAGAAATTATTTTTTACAAAATGCACTATCACACGTGTTGTAGCCAATAAATCGTATTGTTTGTGTTTTACTACTTGTATCGTATGTTTTGGGAAATATATAAACTCTTCTTTGATATAGTTGCATTACTTCTGTCAGTCAACACAGTTTAGGGCCCTATACGAAGGAAAGTTATTATCGATTCTTGTTTTTTGTGATGTTATGAGTTCTAAGTGTGTAATCATGTGTCTTCTAACATTCCCTGAAGTTTCATTGAAAAGTTCCATCATTTTCTCTTACACTACAAGTCTACAATACATTCCCCGATACATGCAATATTTCCCAATGTTCCGCAATATGTTTCCGTAGCCCAAAGGTGCGATACATTCATCGTTTCCAATAGGGGAAAACTCTGTACCAACCATCTGGACAGCTTATATAAGACCAGAGCATGATCATGTCATAAAAGAAAGTTATAACCAAAAACAAACAACCCATAGACTGTGCATGACCATGATATAAAAAGACATGAATTAAGGTGATCTAAAATGACACGAAGGACCATGTCAAAAGATCAAGTTGAAAAGCACAAAATTTTCATTTGGCAAAAAAAAAAAAAGAGCAAGCATGATAGAAGGATTAAGTAGAAGCAACACTAAGTCCTACAACTTGTTACTCCTACAGCAGAAAAGCTATCCCGCAAAAGTTTAGACTTCAAAGATACCACAAGAATGCACAAGCCAGAAAGCTTACTTCTGCTACATCATCTTCTCCAACAGCTCCAAACGGTACGATTGTGGCCCCAAATCGAGCGGCCATTCTTACAAATTCAGGCTGATCTGGCCAAAACAGCTTATACTCTTCGCCCTGAAAAGCATTAGAACACCATGATTAGAGAACCACAGCCACGAGTTCCTAATGAACGACTTTCTTGTTGATTATTGAATTTTAGGTGCACCGCTTATATTTTCTTAAGAGAATCAATAGTATAAAAAGAAGAAGGAAAACTGGAGGAAACTACTTTCTTGTTGATTGTCAATTCTAGGTGCATTGCTTATATTTTCTTAAGAGGACCGAGAGGATAAAAAGAAAAAGGAGAACTGGAGGAAACTACTGATGAAGAAGCAAAAGGTTCTTCCCCACCTTGCTCCTGGTCCTTTAAGACTTCTTCCCCACCTTAATCCAAGTCTTTTAAGTTCTTCCACTCATTCTCCTTTCAGGCCCTTCAACCTTAATCTCTTTACCATGATTGTCTCCAATTTTCAAAGGACATCATTAAACCATCTTACGTTGCTCTTAGTCATTTTATTCCTACTAAGGCTACTCCTAGGCTTCTTCAAATGAACTCAATCTTGATTTCCAACACATCCATCTCAACATCCTCATTTTTGCAATGCTCAGTCTCTTCAAGTTGATTCCTAATTTCCTAACACTTCTCCCCTTGTGTCATATCCATTCCCTTGAGTAGAATATGGTTAAACAATATCCCATGTATTCACTCATTATTTTCTGGAAACCTGACAATTTCTCATTTTACCAGTGCACATGATAGGATATGTAGATTTGTATGTGAGCCACAATGGAGAGGCAAAGTCGTATCCACCTTCCCCATATCCGTGTCTATATGTGAGACCTGGTTGAATGATCTTTATGGAAGTGCTCCCTACACAAAACACAGTGGATGACCAATTTTCCAACAAGTTGATTGTCCCAAGCCGTCATTAACTCTGGAAACAATTGTTCTTGCAGGTAATTCAATTTCAATATCCTCAGACAACGAAAACTCTCTTCTTCAACCCTCTGGACTTCTTTGGTTCATTCAGCCATGTTGATCATTCTGATGTTGCACATTTCAAACCCTTCAGAAATTACCCTTTATGCAAAGACCTGATCTGCAAACCTGTATTTAAACATCATAGATTATCACACATTTCCCCCAGAGGACGCCAAGTTTTTCGAGTCTAGAGTTTATTAGAGTTTTCAACATCAGTGAATGCAAGTTAACACATAACTTATTTGGTTCCTAAAATCTCCATCCTGAATTCAATCCTCGTGAGACTGCTACAGAACATATCCTTGAATCACTAGTGAATGAGTGAAACTTGAGAACATCAGCATGTAAGAAGATTAACAACCAAAAAATAAAAAATAAAAAGCAACCTCTTTGAGTCAATGAAAGACAGACAAATTTTCACATGGATATGAGAGTTGAATACCCAGACCTCACTACATGCAACTGCATGCACGAGTCAATGTCAAGAAATCAACGAATATGTCAGTACGATGATTAGACAACAGTAAAACCAGAAAAAATGGTAAACAAGCATAGGTATTAGAGACAGTTTGTACTTGCCATACATCATAATTTCCTCCATTGTTGGAAAACCAACTTCAAGTAAGTCCTTTATTGATCCCACCCAAAGATAAGCAAGACGTTGCTAAAGCAGGAACAAACGGCCACCATAAAATGACAAACGATGCCCTAGATTATATAAGAAGCAGTCCCTGGAAACGGGATTCTGATGGTAAAAACCATGTAGAGATTGAAGTTGGAAGAATAAGGAAACCTTTCTTGAATATTTCCCATTTCACTTTGATCCTAAAATAGCTAGGTTTTTTCATATTTGATGTTCAACCAAAACTGGTTTGTTAAAATAGTTAAGGGAAAAAAAAAAAAAAAAAAAAAGAACTGCAATGGAAAAGTATTAAAAAAAACATTTTGGAACAACGAAAGCATCTTAAACAACACATAATCATCATCGTCGTCATCGTCTAATCCTTATCCCAGTTACAGTTTTCTACAGATAAAAAAACCAAGTATAAGATCTTCACATTTACTTACCATAATATGGTCTGTATAGAAAGGAGAAATGTGACAGTTTCTCACAATCACTACATCCATGTGCTCGAGAACCAGACCATTCGTCAGGTGGGCCCCACTGTGTTTGTACCATTACCAAACAATTAGACCCATGCAATCATCAGGGGCCATACATGTCTATGAAAAAATGAAGAGCTGAATTGACCAACAGCCCTCATTCGATGAACATGTTTAGATCAGTTGATCACCAGTCCAACCTGATTCTCTTGCCATAACACATGGAACCTATCTGATCAACATTCAAGATCCTGAAAGTCCCGATGATAGGATTCAAGATCCTACTCTGCAATTGGCAAGGCTCGCTTGATGGTAACAAAACATCATATAATACACTGCAAAAGGCCCTCAACATTTATTGTTTTCTTCTCAATGTCAAAGAAATGGAAAAGGATTAAATCTATTCCTTGCAACCAAAATGTGCATGACACTTCGATGAAGAAATGCATCAAGAATTGACCGAGGTAATGGAAACCTTCCAAAAAACAAACTAACCAAAAAGTTTTAACCTTCACAAAATAATAATAATAATAAATAAATAAATAAATAAACAAAAAAAAAAAAAAAAACACGGGGGTCCGTGGCAACCCCAAGTATCCTGCTAAGCAGACCGAAATAACCAAACGACTTCCTGTGGTCCTTGCACCAGTAGGTGATGGCACTTCCATTTGTTGCTTTTGTGAATTGTATTCCTTATACATTTCTCTATTGGAAAAGCATCCAGTACTTTGCCCAATATCTCTTTACCTTTTCATCATGCAATGAAATCATCCAGTTGTTCAGGGTTGAATACATTAATGACCAGTTGACCACATAGATTTTTCAAAAACATCAGTTTTAGAAATAACAAGACTAGTCATCTGGTTCCTCAGCAAGAACACAACTACCTTGTTCCTATAAACCCATGCTAAAAATGAGACAAAAATAAATACCACACCTTTCGATGAAGGGCCTCACGTGCACCTCCAGGATATAGAAGAACAAATGATTTTGATGAAAACAGCCTATAGAAGTTGATTGCTGAGACAGGAAGTGCACCAAACATTCTTAGTACATCCATCCGTGAGACCTCTTGCAATGAACTTTCAACCTTCTTCGAAAAAATCATTGGGTGTGCAATGCCACGAATCATAACATTCTTCTCCCTCAAGAATGCCTCCACAAGCGGGCCCAGTTCGATTCCCATTAACATGTGATAACCAACCAGCAGAACAGGACCTTCATCAGGTACCCCAGAAAGACCTCTCACTATCTCTCCATTTTTCAGAGTTGAAAGCACCACTGGACTAGTAGCTAGGTTGAGAAAACTGCAATCAAGGGGTTTATGACATCTTTCATGAAATGAAAATAAAAGAGGAAATATGCAATGCTCAATTGAGCATTTGCTCCACCCAAAAAACTGTGCAAATGGTGTCCACCTTTCATGGATCCAAATAATTCATACGGCAGGTACCATGGTAAAATCTCGCCCATTGGATGAACTGGACTGTCCAATTCTGCACCAGTTAAATGTTGACCACTGATTGTAAATTGTAATTGCCCACTTACATCGGATGGATACGATCATCAGATAGGGGAGATATTGTGTCATGGCCCATCCCATAATGGGGCCAACCAGATCAACAGACAATATTACTGAAAGGTGGCCCCACTTGCACCCTTGCTGGGTCGAACAAGAAAACATTTTTTCTTTTAATTGAGCGTCATATAATACCTCAAAATTAAGACATTATCCTAGTAATGCAAAATATACTAGCTTACTCTTGGTCGAATGTTTCTTTGAATTCCGTGATACTAGGTGGAAGGTAATCTGATACATAGTCATATCGTCTTGAACGCCGGTACATATTTGTACCTTTAAGAACAGTCAGCAAGCGGAGACCATCTTCCTGCACCATTATGACAACATTTAAGACAGTTTAAGTTCATATATCAGCTTGATGATCAAATAGTGCAAGGACCACATATATTTAATGTACCAGATGGTTATAGAGGCTACAGTGCAGTGATTTTATAAAAGTTTGAAGAAATGGAACCTTTTTCAGCAAGTATAACAAGAACATATGAATCTTATAAAATTTTAAGAAGAGTTTTAGAAGAACTATTGTAGGGTGTGGGGCATGGAGGATTCCTGAAGGGACTTTGCACATAGTTATGGCTGGCACAATAAAGTTGTGCACACCTTTAGAAAATTCAATTCTCTTAAAGGATGGCATCTGATATCAAAAATTGAGAAGGGTGGCAATTTCTAAAGAGCACGAAGAAGGATGGTGCAAAGTTGTTAATCTATCGGTTAGAATTTTCTAAGCCCACATGCACTGATGCACCTCTGCACATGGCCTGTATGTAGGACATGACATCTGAGCCATGGACGACCCCACCAGACAGATGACCTGGACAAGAAATCAGACCAGTCAACTCATCAGGCGGGCCACACATGCATAGGAAACAAAGGATGTTTTTTAAAAAATGTTTACTGTCCACATTCAACATGCATGAGTGCCCACCTGATGAGTGGCCAAACTTGGTTGTTGGATGAGGTGATTTATAGAGACCCACCTGATGCATGCTCAAACATCCGATACAAGTTCCATGTTTGCATAAATATGATTTAGTCAATTATTCCCTTTTATCAACAATAGCATGTGGATATTAATCTTTCAAAAACAAATAGCATGTGGATATTACAACAATTGGGATAGTGGAATGGCAGAACAGGATTCATATAGCCGACCCCGATTAATTGGTATAAGGCCTAGAAGATGATGATGATGACCTTGAGACTAGAATAAATAACATAACCCAAAGGCATCAAAACAGGCAAATCCCTTCCATATCGGTAACACAACTCTCCACCTCATGTTGGCGCATGGATATCCATCCCACCCAACTTGTTTATCACCTTCTGTAACTGTATTTCTCTACCTGCCTTTGAAATAGACATCTACAAGTTGATCTTCATATCTAACATGACCAATAGAGACAATCTTTTTGCTACTTTATTTTGGATAAAGTGATAATTAACTTTTATATTCTTTGTGATGCTGGATGAATGAGATGGACGGTGGAACTGATGGATTGACAAGTTGGATAATTTACAAATGTTTCGAAGAATAATCTTACCCTCGAAATTGAGAAATGAACTCTTTCTATCATCTCAATAAGAGAGAACATTATGGGTTCTCTTAATCAATGGAAAAGGCATTTAAAGTCTCTACAAGTACTCCTTGGAGAGATTTTCGAAAACCCAAAAAAAAAAAGCTACTAACAAAACAAAAAACCATGTTTACTTGCTAACCAAGCAACCTAGCAAATAAGATATACAAGACCAAAACAATAGAAAGACAACTATGAGCATGGTCCGACTCAATGCAGTTTTCTTGTAAAAACCAACTGTATGCATATGATTATCCTGAAGAATATGCTGGTTATTAAATCATTGATGCATTTAATGTGATCAAGAGCTCAACTAAAATCTTTAAGCTAATAACAAAGACCAGAACTGCTCCTTGAATGGCTAGGAGCAAGAATGTAACCAAAATGTTAAACGCTTGCCATTACCTACCAAAAGCAGAGTGTGACCATTGTCTTTGAAGTAGCGAACTTTGCAATTTGGTAATGTATTCCAAAGCCGTTCAGCTTCATCTTTACTAGGCAACAAGTTATCCTTGCCACTAAAATACAAATACATCATAAACAATTAAATTCCCAACAAAAGGAGTACATCTGATAGTAAATGAAGCATCGCATCTTTAATAATAGAAAAAAGAGTCATTTTTATCAATGAAAGCTCTTTTATTGAATATGTTTTAGATAAACAAAGATGATTGAACAAACTCCGTAATGCAGGGGCATTTTCACACCGGGCTCGAGTGGGGTTACCTGTGGGATGCAGAGGCACACTCAGGGTGGGCGGCCCGTGTGAGGTAGAACCCATGTGATTTGGGGCCCACGAGTGGGATTTGGCCGAGGACCTAACCCATGGGATGTGGGGCTTGGGCTATGAGATAAAGGGATTGATTCGCCACACTCTATCAGTTCGAGCATTTAAAGCAAGTGGTTAGTTGTCCTGCATCAAAGTGGTATCAAAGCGGGAGGTCTCCTGTTCGAGACTCTAATGCAGGGGCACATTCAGGGTGGGCGGCCCGTGTGAGGCAGGTGGCTGGTGTGAGGTGAGCCCCGCCCATGTGGGGCAAGTGGCTAGTGTGGGGCAGAACCCATATGATTTGGGGCCCACGAGGGGGTTCAACCGAGAACCTAACCCATGGGATGTGGGGCCTGGACTATGAGATAAAGGGATTGATTCGCCACACTTTATCAGTTCGAGTTTTTAGAGCAAGTGGTTAGTTGTCCTGCATCACTTTGCCTGGTAGCAAAGCAAAAGCTGGTCCCAAGAGCAAGGAAGGTTAGTGTCATGCGGGCAGCCAGTCATCAAACTGCTATAACAAGGGGCTACTGCTACCACTATAGAAGATGAGACTTGCAAAATATCCAAGGAAATATTGATAAATAAAATAATATGTATAATGTGACAAGTTTGACTCAAATAATTAAAGGCATCTTTTTATCCAAATTGAATAAATTATATTTTGAAACAGTGAAATTGGTCATTTAAGGTTTTGTTCAGAGGGGGTGAAGATGATCAATACACCATGGATCACATCAAAAGAAATCCAATATGAGAGTTTTGAAACAGAATCTCAGTGGATGATACTATAAGAGAAAGAACCACATAAAATATAGAAAAGATGGACTAGAATAGCATTAGTAAAAGACTAAAAAAATCCTAGCACATGTTAACACAATGACTTCATTAAAATCGTATAATGCAGTTCTAGTAGAACCAACCAATACCTCTACACCCTCGACAATGTTTTACTTCACTGAAACATTGGATGGGTCATGCGCCAAGAGTAATAATCATGATATGAACTAAGCAAGAAAAAGAAAGGGGTACATCTAAGAACTTCAAAGTATAGAAACCTCGCTAGCACTAGTACTTCAGCTTTGACAGCATGGAGCCGTGAGTTAGTATATAAGGCAGCGGATTTAAGCAGCTTGAGTTTCCACAGAAGAGTCTCCTTGGGTATAATTTCTGCCAAACCCTGCAAGAAAAAGGTGCTAATTCATTCAATACAGAGGTAACATTTAATTTCTACTTATACAAGATCCCGGAATGAAAATTTAGAAGTGAAACCTCAATCTTAACTCTGACAGCAACACTAGGTAGTCAACTTAAGAATACACAAACTAAGGATAGTGCTTGAAAGTAAATTCAAATGCAAAAACTTGCATGGATGTGTTTGTGTGTGCATTCTCACTCTGACAATAGTGACAATGCAGTGAAAATTCTTAGATAGCTCTGGTAATGCAATGAATATCAACACCACATGAAAATGCTCCAATAACCCCACATATCAACACTCATTCAAGAAGGAATCTCGATGATCCCAGTGTAAGTAATCAAGAAACATATTATCATGGCGGAGGCCTTCGCCAGACAAGTTAATATCAGTAACACTATTCACAAAGTTGTCATTAGAGAAGTCTTGCACTGACAGCACCATCGCCAGAAAGATAACACTTCACAAATGTGGGCAAGAAAATTCAATCAATCTAAGAATCAAATGTTCGGGGCTCAAAATGGCACTTCAATGGCTTGAGTAGGACCTACAACAGGTAGATTAAAAAGCCCTTGACTTGTTTCAACTTTGGATATAAAGGCTTTCAACATCTTGTTTTTTATAATAAAGGCCCTTCAGCAACCTTCCAACTGAGTGGAGGTGGACCTTAGTCCAACATGGAAGTGTTAATGAGCTCACAATAGAAGTGGCTCAATGAATAGAATCTTGAAAAGCCCATAACACTGATAATTCAATTCTGAATGTTGCGTGAAAGAACTAGAAATAAAAGTATTCTCATGCCAACAATCACAAAGATAGCACCACTTTTACTTCATCATTTGCTAGAAGACAAATAGCTGCAACCACAGGCATCGAATGTGCATCTGGTGCCGGTGCTTCAATAGTGCTACTCTACTACTTGCACCACAAGCAACAATGTGAAGAAACTGGAACGAAAAGAAGAGAAGAGGAAGAAGGCCTTCATGCATAGTCCAGAACCTAAAACATGGCAAATAGTTGAAAGAGTTTCTTACTGAAAGACGCGGTAACATAGAAGAGAGGCTTTTTGACAATTGATCAAGTGTTTCTGAAGGAGAAAGCCCACTTTCAACATTGGCCATTCCCATTTTCACAGGATCACCTAAACTTGTGAAAGAAAAAGAATATTAGGATGAGAGCATACAAAAATTAGATAGAACTTAAGTATGCATTGATCATGAACTACAACAACCGATCAACATAAACTTTTGGTATATGAAGGAAAAATATATATATATACAAGCAGACATCCAAAAACCAAGAAGACTCATTCTCTATATAAATGCTGAAATGATGTTACACCCACACACACACACACACACACACACACACACACACACACACACACACACACACACACACACACACACACACACACATAAAAAGCAGAAAATACAAGAAGATATTTTAGACAAACAGACCGATCATAAATCACTGGACTGTTGTTTAGCCTGTTAAGCACATCATGAAGCATCTTAAGAGAACTATGCATTATTCATACATAGTAATGCAGACCTATTGATTATGGGCTACACCTAGGCTGTCAACAGGCTGGGCTGGGCTGGGCTGGGCTTTATGCTGCCCAATCCCAGCCCAAAATCTTCAAGGCAAGCCCGAACCTGGCCCATGTCCAAAAAAAATCAAAGTGTTGCCCACCCCCAGCCCAAATGACAGTTTATGTGCCCATGACCAGCCCAGCCCAGCCCAGCCCATGACCACTTCCATATGCTAAATGCATTGTAAAATAAATTGGAGATCCTTAGATTCAAACGAGAGTCTCATTGTTATTTCATTTAGAGCTAAATGAAAAAATTGTGATTTCAATTCAAGTCAATCATGCATGGCCTGAATGACCAATTCAATGGATATATCATGTGTAGACACTTGTTTGTGGAAATTGATTGGATATTTTTCATTTTTAACCATCCAACAAATGACCACCAATTTGATGGTTAAATAATCAAATAAGCTCAATTTTTGTTCATGATATATATATATATGGTTTGTGGAAGATGGAGCCTGCTGGAAGTTTGGAAGCCTTCTCTCTCAAAAGAAAAAAAACTTTGATACTGGCAGAGTGTGATGGATGATATGTAGGCACTTAGAAATTGCATATGTGGCAAGCCTCTCTCTCAAGTAAAAACTTTGAGACATATGGATTAGTTTTTGCATATGTTGAAAAACCTTTGAGACTTGTGATGGATGATATGTAGGCACTTAGAAATTGCATACGTGGCATACAAGTAGTCAAATTAAAAAACTAAATATGGTACTTAGTGCGCGTGCGTGTGTCTAAATATATATATATATATATATATATATATATAGTTTTTTAATTTGACTACTTGTATGCCACGTATGCAATTTCTAAGTGCCTACATATCATCCATCACACTCTGCCAGTCTCAAAGTTTTTTTCTTTTGAGAGAGAGGGCTTGCCACATGCAATTTCTAAGTGCCTACATATCATCCATCACACTCTGCCAGTCTCAAAGTTTTTTACTTTTGAGAGAGAGGCTTGCCACATATGCAATTTCTAAGTGCCTACATATCATCCATCACACTCTGCCAGTATCAAAGTTTTTTTTCTTTTGAGAGAGAAGGCTTCCAAACTTCCAGCAGGCTCCATCTTCCACAAACCATTATTAATGAGAAACATCTCAAAGCACCATAAGTTATATTGCTACAAGTTACATTGGGAAACATAGACAGCTCAATACGTCAATCTAAATTGTTCATTAGCTCCAACTCGTATTTCATGGGTTACCATGATCTAGCAGATATTAACCATTTGAAAATGGCCTTTAATGTGAATGGACAAGATCATTTACACAAAAATAGGTCTAATAAAAAATTTGATCCACCTATTAGGAACCATCATGGACTGCTCATAATCCTAAAGAATCGCTTTCATTAGGTAATCGTTACCATCCTATCCATGGCTTGGAAAATGGATGGCTATAAAAAAATAACGCCAAATCAAGGATGGATTGGATCATAATTGGTGTGATTTTTGCATGGTAGCCCATGAAATATGTTCTTGAGCTAATGAACAGTTCGGATTGAATGGTTGGACAGTCCAATTGAACAAATGCAACTAAGAGCATCATAACTTATATAGCTATAAGAAAACCAGGGCATCTCTCGTCATTAACATATATAAATAGTAATATGTGCCACTTGGATGAAAGGCTTGGATACTTCACTACATGCCATTATATGCACCATATGAATGGCTTAGATTGTGCATGAAATTATCATAAAAATGTATGCATAATATAAAAATGTAATAATGTCTCTTTCAACAAATCGTGTAGTTTTATTGAAAAATTTCATCATTTCCCAATGTTTCCCTCAAACAGCGATACATTCCCGTATTCATATGATATTTCCCATGCAATACCGATATGTTTCCGTATCCCAACGGTGTGATACGTGCATTGATACCGATATTTAAATCACTGTGTTCTGCTAGTCTTCCTAGGATTTAGTTGTGGATGGATCTTGTCGGTTGGATCATCTCTCAAGTGTTTTAAAGCTGAAGAAGAAGAAGAACGGAAATTTGATTTCACCTAGATGGGAAGTACATCCCAATCATCCAAAATTGGATTTAAAAAAAGTTTTACGCATTCATGTTTCAAAAAATCCCAACACCGAGCAAGAGAGAACCTGGAAGTGCAGCCCTTCCCTACTCTTCACACATTTTCAAAGAGTCAGAAGAGAGAGTGAGAGAGAGAGAGAGAGAGAGAGAGAGAGAGAGAGAGAAGGTGATCTTATTCTTCTTCCATCACGTGTGGTCCATCTCTTCGGTTGATCTCAACCCTTCGATTTAGATCTCAACCCTAAAGTGAGATCTGGATTTGCTTGGGCATCCTTTCTTTATCGAGGATAGATCATAGAGAGACTTCTTCGATTTGAAGAAGAACAGCATCGGCAATCTCTTTCTTCGTCGCATCTATCTCGGGTATTAACTCTAGACCATCCCTTTTTTTCGTTTTTATTTTAGAAATCTGGAAACTAAACATGGAGACAATCCTAATTCAGACAATGGATTTTTTAAAATTATGCTTCCATTTATGTCTTTCCAAAACCCCATCACTTATGCGATCATATGCTTCAGATCTTAGTAGATATGCTCTAGGCGTGTCACATGCACCACACTTTGAAGAAAAAGCTCTCATGACGATTAAAAGATTACCAACACCAAACGATATAAGACACTAAATCAAGGTAAAATCACAAAAGCAATGTGAAGGGGTTATCATCAATTCACAGAACATGGTTTTTATTTCACTAGCATCCAGCACTAAGAGTCAAAATAATACATCTTGTTTTATTATCTTTTTTTGGATAAGCAACCCCAATTTTACTCAGCCAAGGATAAATACATATGTCCATCAAGGCAATGAAGAGGCATTACCCACAAAAAGCTCAAAACAGGCTGACTATATATGATTACATCTAACAGCTTCCTTTTTTTCTTTTTTTTTTTGAAAGACATCTAACAGTATAGTCCATGAATTACGATAGTAACATGAGATACTTGAAGGCATAGATCACATACCCATAATGAAGCTGAGAAGATAAGGGACAGTAACATGAAGTTCGTTAGGCAACGACTGCAAGACAGGGAGCCAAGGCTGCAATTGTGATCTTCCAAATGACGTCGCTAAAAGGAAAGGCAAGTGCATCAGTGACAATCTTGGAACATTCATTGATAGTGATCTAAAACAAACAACCAAAATAATGTTATAAAACAATCAAATTGCAAGCATTTCCTCACTAACCTGGATTTGATAATATTAACACTAGATCAATACTGGGGTTACGAGCTGCAATAGCAAGTGCCAGGCATCCCCCAAAGGAATCCCCAACAAGATAAATTGGCTTATTTGGAGATGCAGCATGCTCAAATCTCACCGTGTTTTCAACGAATTCAAGCAGTCCTTCACACAAGAAAATACTAGTTATCAGCAAAAACTCATCATCAACCCTCAAGCTGCTGGCTTTTCAAAGTTGAATTTATTAGTACATACTGCCAATTATCGAAGATGGGTAAAAAGACCAAGCAAAGCAAGCCTAGCATGTCCAACACATTTTCAGTGTAACTGCTAAAGAAAAAGAAAAACATACCAAAGCGTTTGCTTACTTGACCCATCAATACCAACTGTTAATGCAATAACTACAAAAGGCATAAGAAAGCCTTACCCATTCAGCAATATTCCATCCAGACATGTATCGGATGATAATAATGATGATGATGACCACAATGATAGTGATAATACCAAACAACTGTTTACGGTCGCCATAGATGCATTCATGCCCGTGTCAACATGAACATTGAACACCTTACCAATATGCGCCACTGTTTCTATGTAGTTAGCTGACCTAAATTAGCACATACAAATATTCTGACCATTTTATGTGTCAGAAGGAGATACATCTATCAACCAAAGCAATTTTGATATTAGCTTCCTTGAAATTCTGCTGAGTGATAAGATTAGAGCTGTCTATGACCCAAGCCCAGGCCTAGAAAACTTAAAATTTTGAATATCGCTGAGCCAACAGCCCTAGCCTGAACAATTCAAAATCTGTGCCAAAGACATCCCTAGGCTAGCCCATTCCAAACCTACAAGTGATGCAAGGTTAGTAGCAGAGGAGTTTATTTTTCTCTCTTATCAAGGACTTCACAATTTCCATTACTGCAGATTTCTACATCAATAAATAAACTCAGCAATCAATCACATTTAAAAGTAACGTTTGACGACAATTTCCCAATTTAAGGCAAATTTTGACACACCTATGTCTATCAATAAATCAGTTCATGGAAAGAAGGAAAAAAAGGCAAGAGAAAAAAAAAAAAGTTCAAGGTCAAGAAGGGCACATCAAGAAGTTAGAAAATCAACACCTTCAAATGGTGTGCGGTCGTAAACAGGAATGTGCATGCACCTAACTTCAAAAACCCTGCACCCCAGAGTAATCTGAAATCAAATGTCTTGATTGGTATTTGCCGTTAGAATTGATCAAACTTTTATTCAAGCATACATGTATTCCATGTGACTGATGCTTCGACAAAAATCAATAGGATGGCAATGGTTACAATTATTACAGTCTTGAACATGCCACGAGCAACAAGCAACAGATTCAGCACAGTAAAGGCATAGCCACATCAATTGCTAAAAGGATTTAGTAGATAACGGCATATACATAATGAAGCCAACAATTTTCCAAGGAAATCTAACCTTAGAGGAACCCAAAAACTTCCTGGGTGCTCTGCACTTGAACTGGGCATGCGGCGATGATCCTTGATCTGGAGCATCAGTGGAGTCCCAATGTGGAATGGACCACTCTTAACAAGTGGGAACATCCTACCCATCCAATTTATGGGACTTTTCCTGTTTGATGCAGACTGTTGCCAACGTATTTTCTACTGACCATTGATCAGATGATTTTTCTGCCGTTCGTAATTCAAGGAAAGACCATCCGATGAGGAGACCAGATCATGGAACACTATTCCACATGTCCAATTCTTGTGGAAGGTCACAATGAGGAGCTCCAGTGCATGGTGCACCAAATAGATAACTCCATCTTTCTGAAAAAGAAAAAATAATAGCACTACCCATATGAAGATTCAGATGGAGTTGATGAAGTACATCACCATCATCATCATAACCTCATCCCGCCTATCATCTTGTGCATGTATTGGACAAAACACAACATGCTGTGTTTTATATCTTCTGTATGTAGCTGGTGTCAAGGTTGATGTTTTACTTAAATTTCTTTGGTTGCCCCCTCCATCTGTATGACAATCCATTAATGCAGGGGCATTTTCACATTGGGCTCGAGTGGGGTCGCCTGTTGGATGCAGAGGCACACTCGAGGTGGGTGACCCATGCGATTTGGGGCCCACGAGGGAGGACTCGTGTTTGAGACTCCTTACCAGGGGTGATTAATGCGCATTTCACACCGGGCTCGAGTGGGGTAGCACGTGGGATGTGGGAACACACTCAGGGTGGGCGGCCCATGTAATTTGGGGCCCACGAAGGAGGTT
Organism: Magnolia changhungtana; assembly: GCA_030180095.1. Classification (NCBI taxonomy): domain Eukaryota; kingdom Viridiplantae; phylum Streptophyta; class Magnoliopsida; order Magnoliales; family Magnoliaceae; genus Magnolia; species Magnolia changhungtana. The sequence continues at coordinate 2,665,441 of JASAUF010000463.1, read as the reverse complement.
CGGCCGAAGTCCTAACCGATGAGATCTATGAGATAAAGGGATTAATTCGTCATACTCTAACAGTTCAAGCTTTTAGAGCTTTTAGAGCGAGTGGTTAATTGTCCTGCATCAAATTGGTATCAGAGCGGGAGGTCTCGTGTTAAAGACTCCTCACCGGGGGTGATTAATACAGGGGCATTTTCACACTGGGCTCGAGTGTGGGTGGGCCATGTTATTGGGGCCCACGAAGGGAGTTCGGCCGAGGTCCTAAGCCATGAGATGTGGGGCCTGGGCTATGAGATAAAGGGATTACTTCGCCATACTCTAACAGTTCGAGCTTTTAGAGCAAGTGGTTAATTGCACTTCCCTAGCCCCATTATGGATGGTTCATAACTTGGCAATCACACACTGATTGATAAATCCTAATCATCCAACAATGTTTATCAAATGGACACCTAGAAAGGAAATGATCAGCAATCATTGAACCGGCATGTCTTTTGTGCTCTACCACATCTACAATATGACCAATGAATGGGACCATCTGGACTGACATAAATGTTAAGCCACATCTGCAGTAGATGAGTCACCAGTATTTACTATGCTGCAGAAAATACAACCATTAAACATCATAAAACTTCGACAGCAATTTCTAACTGTCTAGAATCCCACTATATATATATCCTATATATATATATATATATATATATATATATATATATATATATATATATATATATATATATATATCCTGACCTGACAATCACATGAGCCAACCATGCACATTGGATGTGTACCAACATGAGCCACCCATGCACACGGGATGTGTACCAACATGAGCCACCCATGCACACGGGATGTGTACCAATTGTTCATTTTTCTCTCAACCATCCATTTCTTTTGGGCATGTGTCCGACACCCGAAATAATCAGATGAACGGCCTGATTATCAAGAAAAGGGATCTCCAAGGTGGGACCCACCTGATAAGAGTCTTGGATTTGGGCATGTCCGGATTATCAACACAAGTAAAAATAAAAATAAAAATAAATCGAAGTGTAACTTACTTCCCAAGACACTTGTGATGCAAAATGAGTCCCAACCCAACACCATCAATCCCTGCATATCTCAACAACACATTGGCATCAGGCAATAACCCAAAAACTCCAGAAATACAAGTTGAGAGCAGCGGAATTTCAACAAACACTTCAATGCAGCAAAATCACAAATAAATACATCAAGCATCAAAAAAAAAAAAAAGAATTCAACCAAACTCTCTTACTAAATTCACTAAAGAAATTTGCAGGCGATTACCCGGCAAGAACAACAGCAGAGGCGAACCCTTAATCGGCAACCCGCACTCGACAGGGCAGAACCAGCGAGGCGGCCCACCATCTGGCTTAATGATCTCCCTCGATACATCAAGATAATCAATCACGCTAGTCCCGTATCCATCTTCATACAACAATTTCAAACCTTCCGGAGCACTGACTTCCGAAACCGCCCTACCGGCATCAGAATCTTTCACTACAGCTCCTTTCCTATCGACAAAAACCGTCTCCGCCCGATCCAACGACACTACTTCCGAGCTCCCGGGTAATTCACTCCGGACCCGGACCCGGTACCGACTCCGAAACTTGAAATCGGATTTTGAAATGGAAGGCGGGATTCCAGATGCAAAAGACACGGTGAATGCCATGTCTTAGCTTGAATGGAGTGAGGAAAAAGGCTCTGACATAGGATTTTTATAAGGGGAGATTAATCATGGTTTAATTAGTAAAAGGAGATTAAAGAAAGTGGACAAAGATATAGGTTTTTTATTTTGATTTTTTCCTTTTTTTTATGAATAATGAGGCAATGATGTGAAATGGAAAGATTGCGAAAAGGGTAGAAAATGGAGATTGGAAGTGATATCTGTAACCACTTGTTTTTGATAGAATCACTCATGTTTTTTACTTATGGCAATGTAATAGTACAAAGAAAGAAAGGATTGGTATGTGTTATTAGTAAAAGTGGGTTTAAATATCAGCTCCCGTGGTTCAAATGGAAAATGATGCGCCCTTCGATTACTTTACTCCTTTTCAGCTGCAAAGGAATGGAAATGTTTGCTACAGTACATTTCGAACGTATTAAATATGGATACGTCGGGTCTATAGCCGTTGGAGATGGATCACATTAGGTGATCCAAACCGTTAAAATGATAAAACATACTGTGGGACTCTAGCATTAGAACAATTTAGTACTTTGATTATCTTTCCGTTGAGTATGGACAGTATCCTTGACTGTTGCTTTGTGGTCCATTGATTCGAAAGTCTAGAATTTTCCGATGTTATATATTTTTTAGGATCCACTTCGTATATGTATCTCGTCAGATCAACAGTTTGGATTGCTGAATATTACTCCTTATACAACGGCTGAAATGGAGATGAATGTACGTCGGGATGTTTTCAACAAATTCGAGTTCGCTTTGTGTGCGTCGCGACTTAGAATTCCCAGTATACGTCGCCACAGTGGGGTCACATGGTGAGATGGTATTGTGATTGAACCGTCCGTGTTCTTGGTAAAACCATAAATGAACTATGGCCAAATAATCATTCTTCAGATAGGATCCTGACCTTTGATTTTTGAAGTTGAATGTGAGCCATTGGAAATTTTCTTTTCAATTCCCTAATCTCACCCGCTCACCGTGTGGGTGATGCACGCGAGACTGACTGTATTCCGTTGGCTATCACTTTCTTTCCATCCATTTCTTTTTACATGTGTGCCCCACCTGATAAATTACCCGAATGATTCTTGGGATAAGCAACATTCACCATTGGGAACCGGCTATGAACGTCCCTGATCCTACGCATAGTTTCCATGATCGCACGTGCGGATTTGGCGATTGAAGTGGGAGAGTGTGGATGGTTCAGATCATCGGAACACGTAGTCATGTCTGGCTCAATGGGTGGCGACGCAAAGCTGGACCCTGAGTCGCGGCATAGACAAACGAGCCGAGGCAGGACAGGAGTATCTTTCTTCTAAAAATAGTATTGTTTCAATGGGCGGCGACGCAAAGCTGGATCCTGAGTCGCGGCGTAGACAAACGAGCTCAGACAGGAGTATCTTTCGTCTAAAAATAGTTTTCTTCCGAATCGGACAAATGTTAACATCGGACGCTCTAGCTTTTCTATTTTTTGTTATGGTACGTTGGGCTTGAGGTTACTCTCACAAGACTATGATGGGATGCTGCTTCATGCGATTATCATGGCAGCCGACGTACTTCATGCCTTAAATCGTGTTGTTTCCAGTTCAATCAATTAAGGCATACGTGTGAGTGAGGCACTGAAATGATTTTTCGTGTGGTGTGACAGAGTTCAATTGGCTCAAAGGGTCCGAATGAATCGTTGAAATATCGAAATGGATAGATTAGATATCATATCCGATCCAATTATACTCTCAACCAGTTTACGCTCAATTTTTATGATTTGTAGAATGTTGGGATTAGTCCTTCTAAATAAGTTCTTTTTAACGTTGTGATAATAGACGCACATCTATCTACTTAAGGACTTGTTCTTTCAGTATGATTCGCTATCATAATTTACCAGTAAAAATAGAGAAAGAAGATATAAGCCAAAAATATAAATTTTACAATAACGGTTCTTATGATCGACTTGAGGGACGACGATTCGTTCATTGCCCAATCAAAATTGAGCTTTGTAACAGGACGATCGTGATGTGCGGGATAAATATGCATTCGTTACTCGATTGAAACTGGACGTCATGGCGAAGCAACCAATGAACGGAAGATCTTTGACAATCTATTCATTGTTTGATTGGAATCAGGTTTCATGGCGAGATGGTCTGTGAGGTGAGCCTATCCATGGCCTTAGTCGGAACTAAGCACGTGACGAGACAGTCGTGATTTGACTATCCGTTTTTCGTCTAGTGTAGACCAAACTTCGTGACAAGATGGTCGGTAGAATTACCTTGCATATATTAGGAAAGCCCCACAGCTTTCTATTCAAAACTAAGCGATTTTCCTTACAATGCAATAGTATGCATAAATGAAGGATGGAGAGCTAAACTAAGAATTAAAAACTAATGCCCCCATGCTATGAGTAGCGATGCGGGGTTAAACTAAAATAGAATGATAAATATCAATGGTGAACGGATAAATATTAAAGCTAGACTTGGTTGTAATGGTATGAACCTCGGAGCTCTTCGTGGAGTGTTGTTGATATAGGCTTTTAAGAGGTAGTAGCCTTGAATAGTCTTTAATATTGTGAAGGGTTTTTTTTAATTATTATTTACACACCCACACACACCCTACACACTCACACCTTGGTGGGATTTCACCACCTATGGATACTCAAACCCTCGACCGGGTGTTGAAACTCCTTAGGGCCTGTTTGGGCGGTGGGATTAGAAGGGATTACGCAGGATGGGATTCATCTGGTCCTGTGCCAATTCCACTCCATGTTTGGGAAGAATGGAAAACTTTGGAATTACATTAAATGGAATTGCATTGGGTCACGTGCCAATTTCACTCAATGTTAGCAAGTTGTGTAGGTCCCACCATGATGTGTGGGCTACATCCACACCGTCCACCCATTTATCGAGATTATTTTAGAGCATGGGACAAAAAGTCATGTAAATCTAAAGCTCAAGTGGACCCCACCATAGAAAGCAACCGGGATTGAATACTTACCGTTGAAAACTTCTTTGGGGTCACATAAGTTTTAGATCTACCTCATTTTTAGGCCCATGCCATAAAATGAGGTTACAAAACAAATGAACGGTTTAGATATAACACATGTGTGTTATTCTTAGTAATTTCAAATGATGGTGGTATATCCATTCAATGTACCACCATATTATCAACAAAGCATGACATTAATCTTATCACATGGCAATAGGGGACAATCCCTACCATGGGTAATAATTATGTTTTTTGAATCCCATCCCACCTAATCCCTTCTAATCCCACCGCCCAAACGGACCTTTAGAGTCTACCACCGGAGAAGAGTTGAAGGGTTTGGGCGAAAGAAATCTTTTTTATTCTTCCACATTAATGTGACCTGTTGTGTACGGCCACAAGTACAAGAGATATATCTCGCGTGTGTCAGCTGAAGTCTTCACATCTCTGGACTCCCACATTGGAAAGTTGTTATGATCCTTAGGTCACTTGGCTTTGCCATCGATAGAGAGTTGCTTTTAGCAAGGCTTTAGCATTTAATGTTCAATAGAGATCTCCTTTTGATGATATTCTTGTATTTAATGCTAAGAAAGAGACTTAAGGCCCGTTTGTTAACAATGAAAAAGAATCATGGAATGCAAGCCCAAAAAGCACTCTGCATTAAGTGATGTTTGTTAACACAGAACCTGGAAAGCGGTCCGTGATTTTTACAGAAATTTTGCAACGAGGGAAGTCTAACTTAACGGTGAACATGGAATGTGCTCAATGGATTATTCTTAAAAAGTAAAATTTTTCTCTCTCCAGAATAAATTGTGTAATACACAACCCAACTTTTAACTTGTAAAACTTCTTTGGGTACCACCATGATTTATATTTTAAATCTACACCACCCATCAACTTTGTCAAAAAATTCTAGAGCATGAACCCAAAAAATGAGGCACATCAAAAGCTCAAGTGGACCACACCACGGAAAGTAACGAGAAATGAACAACTACCATTGAAACCTTCCTAGGGTCCACTATGAGGTTTATTTGTCATCTAACCTCTTCATAAGGTCACACAGACATGGATTGTAACGCCCTGAAAATCGGAGGTCGAGCATAAACTCAACTCCCGAGTTCCAGAACATCACTTATGCAACAAAATGAATGATGATTGAATGTTGACTGTATTCGTGCATTGAACATGAGTGAGATTAAGCCAAAACAAAGATATCATACTCCGTAGACAAGCTTAATTTTACAAGCGGAAGACTATGTTAGATAGATAAAATATATAAACTATGATGAGTCTCCAGAGTGTGATAACATTTTCAGGTTAAATAATTACAAGGACAATTCTAAAATATACCTAATGTGATGACGTGTAAAGTCTCCTATCCCAAATACCATAGCCCCACAAGATAATACTGTGTCTTCATAGACCCGTCGAGAGATACGAGATAGGAGAACTCCTCCTCATCACCATAGAAGTAGTCCGGCTCGCTTCACAAGCATCGCCATCACCCGAAACTCAACAAATGCTTTGGTGTGTACAACACCATCCCGTAACGTGGGAGTGAGTAGCTAACTCAAGGGAACAATAAGGCATAAGTTAACATGTTATCGATGCAATCAAGCAAGAATGATAAAGCAAGAATCGAGCACTCCTAGTTACTCGATTAATGCAAGTATGAATGCAGTATGATGGATGCCCTCTCCGACATACTCCTCATGCGACACCATCTCACGTTCGCACGCATGCTTACATCCCACAAGGCTCCACATCTTCCAGCACATGCGATGCATGATGAGCATGATTACCGAGTTTTTAATTAGTCCATTTCAAACACAGGATTGGGAAACTAAGGTACCTCCTCAGATCATTCCCAAACATGATCCATTCTAGGGTCGTCACCCTAGTTAATATCGACGATGGTGTATTTTCTAGGTCACCGCAGAGGTCGCTGTGGTCAGTTACGCACAAAGGTCGCACCACTCCCCCATCACCCCTTAAACGATTCATCACTATACGTAAACAGCCTAGTTCATACTCTATATATCGCGGCGAACCCTAAGGCACGCCGCAACTTTAATATGCTCGCGGTCACTACAAAGGGTCGCTGTGGTCAGTTACGCACAAAGGTTGCACCACTCCCCATCACCTTATCAATGTAGGCGACAAAGACGAATATAGTGTCTCATACCACCATAATCGGCTCACGAGTTAAGTTGCTCACCGGTCACTACGGGAGGCACGTAGCCCCAAATAGAGGGCCGACAAATTTCGACCACGGTGTCCCATACCACCATGCCCGGCTCATGAGTCTTAGCGGATCGAGGTACCATGGTTAAAAGGGTTTTCACTGTAAGTTTGGTACCCTAGTTCAAGCATTAGTGACCAAACATGGTGAACATACAAAAGACAGACGGGTTGCTCGACGAGCTCACCTAGCCCGAGCGCACAACAAGTTAAACGACATGAAGTGCATAAGCACTTCGCGTGGCCAACCACTATCGCCAACCGAAGTACGACTCGAGTTCGTCGAACACATCTCACGTGGCAAATGAATCATACCACGAATTCAATTCTAGTACTGATTGTCCGACTATAATCATAGCCCCAAGCACAATCACTTGTCATCCTTAGCATATGGAGTAAAGCATGATAGACAAAAAAGTAATTCAAGCATGATAAATAAAGTAATTCAAACATGCTAGTAGGCATGTTATAAGCATATTATAGAGCATGATATAAAGCATGTTGTAAAGAACAACACAAGCATGAGTTTGTATATATTCAATTCCTAATCACATAGCTATTCAAGGAAATCATACACATAGTTAAAGGAGTTGAGAATCATACCTCAACACCCTTAAACATTACAATTTACTAACTACTACTCATTCAGACATTTCAACAAACACTTTAAAATACAGGAATCAACATACATGACATATGTTGATCACAGAGGTATAAGGCCAAATCCTTTTACTAGGGAGTTACCCCAATCATAACACGCATACACCCATGACGGATAGTCATGGCAAGCAGAAACCAAATTCCATATTCATTCACTCATTTCCACAAACACTTGGGCCACACATTTTAACATATATAGTGTGTATTGGCCGTATGCGTGATTTAGGCAAATCCTTTCGTCAAAAAGGGGTATTGCCAATACAACAATCAATTATCCATGACAATTAGTCATGGCGAGCACGAATGAGAATTCTATACTCATTCAAATATTTTCACAACACTTAGAATACACTATTACAACATACATGGTGTATGTTAGCAAAACATGTATTAGGGCTATCCTTTAGCCAAGTGAGTATTTTATTCATGTATAATATATTACTACAATAAATAATCATGATAAATACATCTCCAAAATTTATACGTATACGATTTTCTAGAATACGATTTTCAACATACATAGTGTATACAAGCAAACATGTATTACTACGATTCCTTCACCAAGTAAATATTTTATACGCACATAATATATTTATACGACAATTAATCATGACAAACACATCGCTAAAATATACATGTATACGGATTTATAACACCGTATTTCTACATACATAGTGTTTGTTAGTAAACATGTATTTAGGCTTAATCCTTTCGCCAAGCTAGTATTTTATTCATATATTGTATAATCATATATTAAATAAGTATGTCAAACATTATTCCAAAAGAAATACGTATACACGTATTTCTAACATACACAATTTCAACATACGTCGCATTTACAAGTGAACATGTATTTTGGCGATTCATTTCGCCAAACTAGTATTTTATTCATATATTATATAATCATACATTAAATAAACATGTCAAACATTTATCCAAAAAATATGTATACGGTATTTCTACGTATACCTAGAATATGTGAAATTCCATATTTCACAACGTTAATCGAAACAGAAACTAAAGCACTTTGTACATGTGCAATTGCATGCAGATCATGAATCTACCATTATCCGACATTGAAAGCGTTGAAAACCGCAACTTATACACTTAAAGTCCTCACCTTTGCCTTTGGAAACGAAACGAATCGCCATGGGTAGTAGAACTTCCGTATACTGAGATTTCTAGCCTAAAGAGCTTTAATCGGTTAGTTGTTACACAACCCACATCGATCCCACCTCAAATCGACCTATGGTTAGGTTTCTTACCTTCAAATGAGACGGAATACGCCGGAAAATACACTGAATGAAGCGTGTAGGCCGTGTAACAAATACCAAGCAAGAGGAGGAAGATCGGCAGAAAAACCCAAGCTCTTCTCTCTCTTTTCTCTCTCTCCCTCTAGGGTTTTTCTTCAAAATTCGTATGGATGTGAGAAGGGCTGTTCTAAGCCCCTTTTATAGCCAAAAACATTCCGAAATTAGACTTAGGTTCAAGGGGTACTGCTAATATAGGATTTTCGTCGCCTTTCCACTCAAAAGGAAGTTCTGGTGGCCATCCTTGAACCAAACGTCGACTTAAGCTCACCATCGATGGATCTACGTGGATTACGTTTTTGACTCGATCGATACCCAGATCACACGTGGCGGACCACTTTCGCCCGACGGCCAAGGGCCACGATCGAAATTCCAAGTACATGTAAATGTTCCCGAAATTTTTCTTAATCCGAGGGTGTAATTTGTCCGATTCTCGACGGCCAAAGTTGCTTAATACTGACGCATCAACGAATGATGCCGATCACTATTCCGTATATTTATTTTGGATGGGAATAGTGTTTTTCACACTCCCTCGCTCCGAATCGAAACGAATGGCCGTGGAACATCTGGATGGAGCTGATTTTTGAGATGATTGTTAAGCCCAAGAAGGCGGTCCTAGTTCCTTAGCTTCGGTTAATCGACTCCGATGTGCGATCTGACCTAATACGAAGTTTCGTTTCATTCTCGAGAGCGCACGGGAAATGAGTTTGGTTCTAAACTTTAGGGTAACCTAGCGCAATGATTCTCAAGAACTTTTGGGTCTTGCAGATCGTATTTAAAGCGATCCTAACGGATTTCGTAGCTAATCCGGTTTCACACCTAGTTACTTTGTCTCATTTCTAAAGGATTTAGTCCTAAGTGAATTCTCGTCGAGGTGGTACTGTGCCTTTGGAGTTTGTATATAAAGTGATCCAAGTTATACTACTTAGCTAGTTTAAGATAGTGTCTAGGGTGAAAGTTATTAGAAAAATTGGAAGATCAAGGTGATGAAGGGTGAGGTTTGTGAAGGAAATGAGTTCAAAGGCGGCTTTAGACTTTGGGATTCGGGGCTCGACAAGTTAATGAGGTATTACGATCGACCCATTGCCTAAGGTCATCTAATCCCAGTGTTGGCAAAAATCCGGCGTTACAATCTACCCCTTAAAACAAAATTTCGTCCCGAAATTGCCTAAGGGTAATAAGGAAAGATTTCTATTATTTCATTTGCCTAAGACTTATTGATTTCGAGTTCCTACGCGTGGTAGGGTATATACTAGTCCTGTTCCTTTTAGTCTACCCCTTAAAACTTAATTCTTCATCCATTTCTCATACCCCGATGGTTTGCTACCATTTATTTCTTTACCTATTTGGAGTCTCGACGACAATTCCCACAATTTAGAGTAAGATAGTTGTTTTCATTGTTTGACCAACACGAGAGACGGTAATAGTGGGCTCGATCCCGATACATCGATCATCCACCGGCCGGGGTAGGAAGCTCATCGTATCCCTTCCGAATCCCGGTGGATCCCGGTCGTCCGCTCGTCACAGAGAGTCCATCGTAGTCACCCAGATTGGGAATTGGGTCAAGCCGCGAAAACTTCGCAGTTGTAGATGTCAAGAACTCCGTAGTCCGATCACTCTCTAAGAGTAGGGAATGTCCATCATCAAAGGCTCAAATTGTTTATTCTAAGGTTGCCCTTTAGGTCTTAGTCTAAGAGAGTCCTCGATATTATCTATGTCCAAGGAAAGGGTGAATCAAGTCTTACTAAATCATCTTAAAACGGTTTCTCATAGTAGAACTTACTAGGGCTTCTATAATGTTCGTATTTATCGAGCACCGTTTCGATCCTCGGGCCGGGGGGTAGGGTCCACCACGTTTCAATGCACCACCCAGTCAAAGAGGTGTATTAGGTGACCTAACTAGAGCGGGTTCATCATGTCCTACCCCCTTAAAATTTATTTTCGCCCTCAAGGCTCAAGATTTATGTCTTGCTCCGTATATCGAACAAGGTGTAGTTTAGATCTATCCTCGACATGAAATGGGATGCGATCTCCCACTACATTGGTCTTCTTTTCATCAATGTTGTGTATTACTAAGCATTGATACCTATGGTCATAGAAAGGAGCTAAAGATGAAGGGTATTGTGGTTGATTCTGGGTCGTGTGAGTTTGTGGCGGATGCCTAATTCTACCAAGGAAATTTTTTTTGTCGCGTTCGACTTATCCTATTTAATCATGTCTAGCTTAATAGGCAGGCTATCTTTTACGTTCATAAGCACAATACGAATGCCGACATGGCATGCGATTTGGGACCTGATTCTTAACTGTCAGTTGCTCACTTGGGAAATTCCTTAGGCCTAAAAGGAAATATTTCTATTAGCTATATATTCTCACACTTCTCAAAGACAAAGTTATAAACTTTTGGTTGTAAGTGGTCAAGCCAACACGGAAGAAAGTTGCGTAGTGGGTCTGAGCCGGATACATAGACCTTCTACCTCGCGAAGACAGAAAATCATCGTACGCGGGCCTTAATCCTACCGATCCCGACCTTCCGCTTAATCGAGCATAGGGTTCATTGGTCACTACCAGGATTGAGGATTCGATTCAAACCGCGAATACCTCGCTTATATGTAGTTTCTCTACTCCGTGTTCCCATTGTACTAAGTCCTTGAGAAGGAAATTCTAAGGGATGTATTAATTGACCTAACATTGAATCCAAGGGATATATAGGTTTTCTCTAATCGTGAATAGTTTCTATTGCCAAACAAGCTCCCTAAGAGTTACTAAGGAAGCCTAAAGTGTTAAGGGGATTAAACAACGGAACGGGGTCTCGCTCCAACCTATTCAAGCCAACTAACTACATCTATCACTCAATTATCTTAACATTGTTAGTCGTTTACATTTCTTAGTCTAATCAGCAACCTAGGCTCAACTTATGAGCAGCAATAATCCACTAGTTGTAATCTAAAGTCTATGCTTATACACCAGATGATTTCACTTCATTTCTAATACAAGGAAGGGTCTTATCACTTAGGGTCAAAGTTGTCTAATTGGAATTGAGTTGCCTATAGTTGAATTTAACTACATCCGAGCATTTCACATATGCTCATACCAGCTAAGAGGATCCTAAGGATCACATTATTAATTTGTTGGATTTCCTATACTGGTCGTCTGCTGTCAAATCTAGAGCACCGCTTCTAGGTCCAAAACTCCAAGGGTCTATTTGTCAAACAACCATTTACTCCAAAAGCTTAAGCTATCGTGAGTGCGGTGGGTTAATGTATATCAAGGGACTTTATCACTTCAACACAATTTGGCCAGTGGCCCTAAGTTGTATTAAATGGGACCGCATTACTAATCCTACCTTGGGATTGGGTGTGACATGGTTGGTAGGAGGGTGGGAGGGGATTAATTTTATAGGCCTTGGAAAATGAGCCTGGTGTTGGAAAACGTGAGATGGGATTTCCATATCCCAGGGTAATGAACTTCTAAGTTATTATTGAAAGAAAAATCTCGAATTTACTTTTAATTGCGTACATTCTAAACAGGATGTCGGAATACATGGGATACACCCAATCTAGGGGCCATACCTACACATAGATTTATTACTACTTTTACAATTCCATTCACCTAATCCCACATAATGTAATTGATTGAACGGACCCTAAACGTTCTCAAATACCAAATGTCCAACTACTACATTATCAGAAAACATAACCACCCTAAGATAGTAGCTATAAACATATGGATGAGCTGAAGAAAAGAGGATAAGGGAAATGGGGGGGCTGATTTTGTTCTCCACGGACTTGAGCCTCAACAGGGGATTGTAAGGCCAAAAAGGTAGGGAATGGAGAAGGTAAAAGGGAGAAATGAGATAGGTTTGAAGGTTGCATGAATTTGAGCTCCAAGTGAGGGGGTGGGAGCTCACATGTGAAAGAGAGGGGAAGGATAGGAGGTTAGGGCTACTGTGATCGATGGGAGTGCATGAATCATGGCCGAATATGGTGGAATGAAAGGTTGGAGGAAAGATTTGAGGGAGAAAATCGGAAATAGAAGGGGAGGGCGTTTGGAAGGGAAGATGTGAGAGAGAGGGGGGCTCCAACCCCTTAAATCCTAACCAAATAGCAATTTGGCACGTGCCATGGGGTAGAGGGGGCTGGGCCGACCAACCCCATGTTTGAAAACCCACGCCGAAAAGCCACCGACCGCGGTCCGCCGCCGGCCGGCCGCGCGTGCCGCCGCGGCCGGACTTGGCCGAACCGCGCCGCCGCGGGGGACCCGTGTTTCTCTGTGGTCCCAAGGTGCCAAATGCACCCTGGTTCGACTCGGGTCCCATCGGATCTAAGTGGGGAGGCCCTCGAATCCGATTTGCTCCATTTCAGGTAGTTTCGGGATAATTGGACGTAACTTGCAATCTGGAATGAGTTATCTGATGTAAAATATATGAATTTGGGGTAGAACGAGCTAATGAAGCCAACCAACCCAGCTATGCAGGGTTGCGCAGCCCGGAATTGCGAAAAAAGCCTCCGATTGGCGGCCATTTTCCCGTTTTAATTTTGTTTTACCAAAATAGTAATTTTTGTTTGATTACTCTTCATTTGTTGGGCTTTAGGAGTTGCGCTCATCGCGTAAAGAGCTTAGAATAATTAGGAGAATGGTTTGGTGAAGTCAAATAGGACACTTACTATTTTTGGCTGAAAGCTCAAGCGCACTAGTAGACATCACAACCTAGAGTTTTAATTGTAGTTTGTTTCTGATTTCCTTCCTATTACTTGGTATTCCCATTTAAAGGGTTGTGAACTCAATTTTTTTTTTTTTTTATTCATTAATCAATTTTAGATTTATTAGAATTTACTTCTACTTTCTGCTTTTCTTTCCTCATGAATTCGAGAAGTCTCTGTGAGGAGTCCAGAGAAGCTCCGGGATTCGAGTAGTTATCCTCATCACGTTCATCCCTTATTCTACCGATTTTCAACTGTTGGGATGAGGTGGGTTGTAATCTAGAATTATCTATAGACGGCCTAGAACATTTTAGGGTCGACTGCGTGCGACCATGGTTGAATACAGACTCGACTTCGGCGTCGTTTTCAATGAACTTCGCCAATTGACGAAATCGGGATACCTATGACTGCTTTCTACATCCCGTCGCTCCCTCCTAAGTCGAGTGCGTTAGAGTGCGTAGTGTGACCATAACCTGTGTCCGGTTTAATCAAAATCATGCTCGATACCATCTTGTAACGCCCGAAAATCTGGGTCGAGCATAAACTCAACTCCCGAGTTCCGTAACATCACTTATGCAACAAAATGAATGATGATTGAATGTTGATCGTATTCGTGTATTGAACATGAGTGAGATTAAGCCAAAACAAGATATCATACTCCGTAGACAAGCTAAATTTTGCAAGCGGAAGACTATGTTAGATAGATAAAATATATAAACTATGATGAGTCTCCGAGTGTGATAACATTTCCAGTTAAATAATTACAAGGACAATTCTAAAATATACCTAATGTGATGACGTGTAAAGTCTCCTATCCCAAATACCATAGCCCCGTCAAGACAATACCAGTGTCTTCATAGACTGTCGAGAGATACGATAGGAGAACTCCTCCTCATCACCATAGAAGTAGTCCGGCTCGCTTCACAAGCATCGCCATCACCCGAAACTCAACAAATCTGCTTTGGTGTGTACAACACCGTCCCGTAACGTGGGAGTGAGTAGCTAACTCAAGGGAACAATAAGGCATAAGTTAACATGTTATCGATGCAAATAAGCAAGAATGATAAAGCAAGAATCAAGCACTCCTAGTTACTCGACAATGCAAGTATGAATGCAGTATGATGGATGCCCTCTCCGACATACTCCCTCATGCGACACCATCTCACGTTCAAGCATGCTTACATCCCACAAAGGCTCCACATCTTCCAGTGCACATGCGATGCATGATGAGCATGATTACCGAGTTTTTAATTAGTCCATTTCAAACAAAGCAGGATTGGGAAACTAAGGTACCTCCTCAGATCATTCCCAAACATGATCCATTCTAGGGTCGTCACCCTAGTTAATATCGACGATGGTGTATTTTCTAGGTCACCGCAGAGGTCGCTGTGGCAGTTACGCACAAAGGTTGCACCACTCCCCCATCACCCCTTAAACGATTCATCACTATACGTAAACAGCCTAGTTCATACTCTATATATCGCGGCGAACCCTAAGGCACGCCGCAACTTCGTAATATGCTCGCGGTCACTACAAAGGGTCTGCTGTGGTCACGCACAAAGGTCAGCACCACTCCCCATCACCTTATCAATGTAGGCCGACAAAGGCGAATATAGTGTCTCCATACCACCATAATCGGCTCACGAGTTAAGTTGCTCACCGGTCACTACGGGGAGGCACGTAGCCCCAGGGCCAGAGGCCGACAAATTTCGACCACCACTGTCCCATACCACCATGCCCGGCTCATGAGTCTTAATGGATCGAGGTACCATGGTTAAAAGGGTTTTCACCGGTAAGTTTGGTACCCTAGGTTCAAGCATTAGTGACCAAACATGGTGAACATACAAAAGACAGATCGGGTTGCTCGACGAGCTCAAAAGCCCGAGCGCACAACAAGTTAAACGACATGAAGTGCATAAGCACTTCGCGTGGCCAACCACTATCGCCAACCGAAGTACGACTCGAGTTCGTCGAACACATCTCACGTGGCAAATGAATCACAGCCACGAATTCAATTCTAAGACCGATTGTCCTGACTATAATCATAGCCCCAAGCACAATCAATCATGTCATCTTAGCAGATGTGGAGTAAAGCATGATAGACAAAGTAATTCAAGCATGATAAATAAAGTAATTCAAACATGCTAGTAGGCATGTTATAAGCATATTATAGAGCATGATATAAAGCATGTTGTAAAGAACAACACAAGCATGAGTTTGTATATATTCAATTCCTAATCACATAGCTATTCAAGGAAATCATACACATAGTTAAAGGAGTTGAGAATCATACCTCAACACCCTTAAACATTACAATTTACTAACTACTACTCATTCAGACATTTCAACAAACACTTTAAAATACAGAAATCAACATACATGACATATGTTGATCACAGAGGTATAAGGCCAAATCCTTTCACTAGGGAGTTACCCCAATCATAACACGCATACACCCATGACGGATAGTCATGGCAAGCAGAAACCAAATTCCATATTCATTCACATTTCCACAAACACTTGGGCCACACATTTTAACATATATAGTGTGTATTGGCCGTGGCGTGATTTAGGCAAATCCTTTCACAAAAGGGGTATTGCCAATACAACAATCAATTATCCATGACAATTAGTCATGATGCAGCACGAATGAGAATTCTATACTCATTCACCATTTTCACAACACTTAGAATACACTATTACAACATACATGGTGTATGTTAGCAAAACATGTATTAGGGCTATCCTTTAGCCAAGTGAGTATTTTATTCATGTATAATATATTACTACAACAAATAATCATGATAAATACATCTCCAAAATTTATACGTATACAATATTTTCTAGAATACGCATTTTCAACATACATAGTGTATACAAGCAAACATGTATTACTATTATTCCTTCGCCAAGTAAATATTTTATACGCACATAATATATTTATACGACAATTAATCATGACAAACACATCGCTAAAATATACATGTATACGGTACTTCATACAATACCGTATTTCTACATACATAGTGTTTGTTAGTAAACATGTATTTAGGCGAATCCTTTCGCCAAGCTAGTATTTTATTCATATATTGTATAATCATATATTAAATAAGTATGTCAAACATTATTCCAAAAGAAATACGTATACGGTATTTCTAACATACACAATTTCAACATACGTCACATTTACAAGTGAACATGTATTTTGGCGATTCCTTTCGCCAAACTAGTATTTTATTCATATATTATATAATCATACATTAAATAAACATGTCAAACATTTATCCAAAAAATACGATACGGTATTTCTACGATACCTAGAATATGTGAAATTCCATATTTCACAACGTTAATCGAAACAGAAACTAAAGCACTTTCAGACATGTGCAATTGCATGCAGATCATGAATCTACCATTATCTGACATTGAAAGCGTTGAAAACCGCAACTTATACACTTAAAGTCCTCACCTTTGCCTTTGGAAACGAAACGAATCAGCAAGGGTAGTAGAACTTCCGTATACGGGAGATTTCTAGCCTAAAGAGCGGAATCGGTTAGTTGTTACACAACCCACATCGATCCCACCTCAAATCGACCTAGGTTAGGTTTCTTACCTTCAAATGAGACGGAATACGCCGGAAAAACACCGAATGAAGCGGTGTAGGCCGTGTAACAAATCCAAAGCAAGTAGGAGGAAGATCTGGCAAAAAACCCAAGCTCTTCTCTCTCTTTTCTCTCTCTCCCTCTAGGGTTTTTCTTCAAAATTCGTATGGATGTGAGAGGGGCTGTTCTAAGCCCCTTTTATAGCCAAAAATATTCCGAAATTAGACTTAGGTTCAAGGGGTACTGCTAATATAGGATTTTCGTCGCCTTTCCAGCTCAAAAGGGAAGTTCTGGTGGCCCTCCTTGAACCAAACGTCAGACTTAAGCTCACCATCGATGGATCTACGTGGGATTACGTTTTTGACTCGATCGGATACCCAGATCACACGTGGCGGACCACTTTCGCCCGACGGCCACACGATCGTAAATTCCAAGTACATGTAAATGTTCCTCGAAATTTTTCTTAATCCGAGGGTGTAATTTGTCCGATTCTCGACGGCCAGTTTGCTTAATACCGACGCGTCAACAATGATGCCGATCACTATTCCGATATTTATTTTGGATGGGAATAGTGTTTTTCACACTCCTCGCTCCGAATCGAAACGAATGGCCGTGGAACATCTGATGGAGCTGATTTTTGAGATGATTGTTAAGCCCAAGGGGCGGACCTAGTTCCTTAGCTTCGGTTAATCGACTCCCGATGTGCGATCTAGACCTAATACGAAGTTTCGTTTCATTCCCGAGAGCAGACGGAAATGAGTTTGGTTCTAAACTTTAGGGTAACCTAACGCCAATGATTCTCGCAACTTTTGGGTCTCACAGATCGTATTTAAAGCGATCCTAACGGATTTCGTAGCTTAATCCGGTTTCACACCTAGTTACTTTGTCTCATTTCTAAAGGATTTAGTCCTAAGTGAATTCTCGTCGAGGTGGTACTGTGCCTTTGGAGTTTGTATATAAAGTGATCCAAGTTATACTACTTAGCTAGTTTAAGATAGTGTCTAGGGTGAAAGTTATTAGAAAAATTGGAAGATCAAGGTGATGAAGGGTGAGGTTTGTGAAGGAAATGAGTTCAAAGGCGCTTTAGACTTTGGGATTCAGTTCTGACAAGTTAATGAGGTATTACGATCGACCCATTGCCTAAGGTCATCTAATCCCAGGTTGGCAAAAATCCAGGGCGTTACATGGATGAAGGGAAAACACAAATACAGCTTGTTCAGAGCCTTCTATGGCCTCACGAAGTTTTCAATTGTAGTGTAACGTCTTGTAAAATCTCCGTACTAGACTGTAGTACGTCCATGAGCATTACTGTCAAAAGACCGTACATGCCCGATTAAATATCTTATTTTAGCCTAGAGTTGATGGATTAAGGACAATTAGGACCGAAAAATCATTTTCGCTAATTGCAAATAGGTCGTGCTATGAACTTAACTAAATCAAACACTAATCGTCATGCACAAGAAATCTTGTGGCTTAACTCATTCCAGAAATGCCTAGAGTAACTGATTTAACTCTAAACCACTCGTTCGTGGTCCACTAAACCCGAAACATAGAAAGATGTTTGTCTTGTTAGGCTTGACACCCATCGAGGATATTAAGCCGAGATTGCACTTTGAATCACTCAACTAGGGCTCGCAAGGTGAGCGCATGAGATGTGTGAATGCCCTTAGAAAATGTTATGAACTTAAGCTAAATATCCCCATCTAGTCTTCACCAAAGTTGTGGCTTTTGAACTGTTAGATTATGATCAAATTAAGGATGCTGATTTAGATTAATACCCTGTACATATTTGTATAATCGCAACTCAGATTGACGATCGATAACCGTCGAACTGACTTAGAATCTTACATATTGATTGACGTATGTGAATGCTGGGGCGATCAAACCATACATAGATCTCCAATAGGAACAACTATTCTATGGCGTAGATTGACCCCTTCTAAACCTCCCTATGTGCCCCAAATTATTAGGAAAAACCTCTCATAGGGTTAATACATAAAAAACTTGATTAGGACCATTTGCACCACACCTGAAACTATAAAAGCCCCATTTTGGGCAGCCCTTTCATTCTATAAATGTGCCCTAAACTTGGATAAATAGAGAAGAGAGAGAGAGAGAGAGAGAGAGAGAGAGAGAGAGTGAGTGAGTGAAGACGGTAGTTGGTGCTTCCTCTTTCTTTTCCCCCTTCAAATTAAAACCTACCCACTATTGAATCCTCCATCGACAATCAGAGGTAAAAAAAAGGAACCTTACTTCCCGATATAAGTCATTCTAAGTTGAATTGAATGAATCTTACAAAGTTTTTGGTGTTTATGTGGGAATCAATGCTTTCCTCTAAAACCCTAACCCTAGAAGTGTGATTAGGTTAGGCAAAAACCTCTTGAGGTATGAACTATTCTCATAGGTTTATTTTTTATCAACCCTTGGGAGTGATAAACTATGATTTTTATTTAATTGATTAGGAATTCATATGATTATTATGTCTAAATTACTTTATTATTATAATTCTAATGTTAATATTGTTGGTAGTTAGCATGCTTGATAAAATGCTTGGTCAATATGAAGTTCCTTGTATGGAAACTATGTTATGGTTATTGATAAGTGTTGTTATGCCTATTGGCATGCATTGATATACATTGGGTTGTAATGTTTTATACATTTATTCCATTGATATGCCCTAGTGGGGTATAAATATATAATTGTTAATACCTGAGGGTTTGTGTTGATATACCTTGGATTGTTCTGATTTGTACTGTCATTGAATTAATATATTTGATTATGCTATTAAATTGTTATATGAATATTGTTGTATATTTGATAAGATGAATTGCCATTATGTTAGATCGAGTCATGCGAGTAGCTTGAGTAAATGGATAGCCGTCGTGGGTTGGCTATTTTAGACTTGTATATACGATCAACTAAAGTTGAACGTAGATAATCAGCAGTAGTTAGAAGTACACGAGATACTTTGTATTCAATACCGGTTTTGTCCGAAGTTCTCCATAGTCAATCAAATCAGTCTAATGCTTGGCTCGATCATTTTATGCTTGGTGATTGTATAACATTTGAAGAAATCTGAGATACTACCGTTACTAGTGAACTAAGTTCATTCATAACCATTAGTGTGTTACGATCCTACAAAGACTCAAGATCTAGGCATGGTAGTATGAGACACCGTGTCCGAACTATCATCCTATGTTGGAGTAACATGCCTGCCATATTGGTAAAACATTGGGTGATGAGTCCACCATATTAGTAAAACATTGGGTGACGAGCCTCCCTATAATGACCTTTAAGCACTAATGAAGGCCACAAGCCTACTGTATCGTTGATAGATTTAGGTGACGAGCCTTTGCCACATTTATGCTTGGGTGATGACCCCTTACATTATTTGTGATTGTCCTTAGACGTTGAGCCTTTGCCAATTGTGTAAGTTGGACTATTGGGTAACTATTGGGTAACAAACCGTAAATTGGATGAAGGGACACTGGTGAGAAGTCACTTCGTGCCGCAATGAGTCACGTGATCCGGGTAAAGACTCGTGATACGATGGTGGTATCTTAGCTTTATCAAATTGTTGTTTGAACTGTGATTAATAATTACTTGGCTAATCATGCATATCACGCCATTTGTGAGTTGTGTTAGTGGCAAACTATTGTTCAATTGATTTGTTGGTTATTATGTTAAAGAGGAAGTGTTACGATTGTTGTTGTTCTCTGGTCATACATTTGCACATCATGCCATCCATGCACTTTAAATAACTAGCTTAAGAAATTGCTTATTTTGTAGTGTTATCATTGCCCATGCCCGATTGTGTTAATAACATGTATAATTTAAGATAATGGTACCACTAAGTTGATCACTCACTCCTACCTGGGATGGTGTTTTGAAACACCAACCAGATGATTTTATCAACACAAGTACCATAGCGGCGGATGCTTTGAGGAGTACATGGACCCCATGGAGTTCTTATACTTTCAGTCCTTGGGCGAGCAGTTATAGATCGGCGTGTTCAATCGACGGGGTGTTTATTTTAATGTTTTGGACAGGAAAATTTCACTATACACTTAATGATTTTTTTGGACATGTATATTAGGTCCCTAGCTGAGTGGATTCTGTGAGATGTTGGATGGGTGGATGAATATTTTGGATTTTCATCTTGTACACACTTGTATTCGGATTGATATACATTATTTAGCTTAGCTCTTATGAATACGTGAATACTAATAAAATCATACAAATAAATCACACTTCCATAAAGCAAAAGTGACACTCGGAACATCGAGGTTCGAGTTCGTACTCGACCTCTAAAATTTGGGGCGTTACAAGTAGGCACCCAATTCCCATTATTTTTTGTAGTGTGGCTTGTTAATGCAATTTTTTGTGCACCTATTTGTCAATCATGTGGGTCTATGTATTAGTGAGTCGGTTGGAAGATCGAATACACAAGAAGAAAAACAACATTAAGGAAGTGAATAATAGGTAAATGAGGTGACCATAACCTTAAACCCAAAACAACATAACCTCTAGATGATCAATTCCTTAATAGGTAAACCTTGTTTGATCATCCCTTAGCCTTAGGAACCTTATTTAAACATGCTTAAATAGACCTTTGGAGGTTTACAATTGTTGTAAATCATCTACTCCAAAATAGCAGACTCATAGTTGTTGCCGATCGAAGCTCCCTCGATCGATGGATGTGGTCGATCGATCAATAAAAACAAAAAATATCCAGTAAGCAAATCATATTTTTTTGGAACTTCTCTATCGTATCGACAGATCTTCGATCGAATCATCGATTGATCAACAGACCATGTTCGATCGATTGACAACAACCAAAATTGTCCAGCAAGCTTTCTGAAAATTTTTCAAAATTTATCGATTGATTGATCTAAGCATCACTGATCGATCGAAGGTGTCGTTTTCTACTCATTTTTTTATCATTGCAAACATGTTTATTATAAAAGGACATTTGGGCTTTGGGTTAGATGATGAGTTTTTGGTGCAAGTAGAGCCCAGGTGATTTCCCACTATATCCCTCATCCAAGACTCCAAACTAAAGAGAATCATGACATCCTTCTTGTGATTAACCATTCTAATGAGCATTCTAAGCTCAATTATGAAGGTGTCCATGTTTTCTCCCTTGTTCTAGAGATTAGACCCAAACATATAAGCAAATCCTTGTCTAAATCCTCTAGAACAACCATTTAGGTGAATCTCCCTTGGAAAACAACTATCTCTTTAGTTGTAGGAGATTATATCATCATCGCATCATCTTGGTCACCTCATTAGAGCATTGTATGCAAGGTATTTGTTCGTGGAGCTGAACTATTGACATTGACGAACGTGAGAATATTGAGAAGTTGATTCAAGCATGGGAGAGCATTGAAGAAGCATCTCAATAAGGTGCAACAATAGAGCTCAATCTGACAAGTTATCAATTGTAGAGTCCATTTCACACTCTTTCCTTATGTAGGATTGAGTGTGGAATTCAAGTACGGGAGAGCATTGAAGAAGCATCTTAATAAGTTGCAACAACGGGGCTCAATTTGACAAGTTATCAATTGTAGAGTCCATTTCACACTCTTTCCTCGTGTAGGATTGAGTGTGGAATTCAAGCACGGGAAAGCATTGAAGAAGCATCTCAATAAGGTGCAACAATGGGGCTCAATCTGACAAGTTATCAATTGTAGAGTCTATTTCACACTCCTTCCTTATGTAGGATTGAGTGTGAAATTTATGACCCAAACTCGAATAGGTTCTTGTGTAAGTCTCGGGTTCTTATGTAGGGTTGAATTCACCAGACACGGGTGCATACATGTTAGTCTCAATGGGAGCCTCCAACGGGAGTGTATATATGGCTTTAAATTAGGATTGCATTCACCGAACATGGGTACATACGTAAGGCCTTGGATTAGGACTGCTAGTAGTTGTTGATAGATGATAGAAAACCCACTAAAGTTTTTTGCGGCAGCCACCAACACGAGTGGAATAGTGTTCCTCCAATACTTGAGTGTATGTGTAGATTAGTGGTTAGCTTATAAGAAATCATTATAAATGTTAGAGGTGAACCTGATTTAAAACCTCCGATAGTGAAATACTGGTACACTTGAGTAGAGTGATTCCGTTGGGGGTGGAGTAGGGAAATTGAATCACGATACACACCTTGTGTTTGTGATTATCATTTGAGCATAATTCTACTCATGCTTATGTGATTTATTAGTTAAATTATATGAATGCTTGAATTGGATTGTATATTAAGCACTTAACTTATAAGCACACACAAGCTCACTATCTATATGAGCTAGTTGCTTATTGTTGTATCATTTATAGCCTACTTGATTGGACCCACTTTTGCTTGGAAGTCATAGTATTAAATTGCCTTATTAAGTTTAATTGGTAAATTGTTTAGTTGGTGTGGATGCTGGGATTCCAGGCCAGAATTGACTCAAGGCCCCTTTCTTCACGGGTTGCCTCTATCAAGGACTTTGCACAATGATTAGCTGATTATATTTTACCAGAGTCACCACAAGCCAATTTCTTCATCTCTACAGTTGGCTAGATCCTATATAAATGTTAGGGTAGGGATATGAAGATTTCCTGCCATAAAATGACTATTTGGCTTTGCAATCAAAGATTCTTAGTAAGGGGCTGCAGTTAAAGAGATGGAATGTATTAGGCATCCACTTTGCCCGTATAGACGTACGGTTTATACTTCATAAGATCTGATTATTCTTGAGGGTGAGGATTCAATTCTTGTATATGAGTGTGTGCAATGCTTGTGACAAAATGTTAATTAATTGACAAGTTTTCTATTGGGTATGATTCGATTAAATCGGCAAGCCTCAGAGTAGTAATACCCCGATTTTTGTTACTCGAGTGTAGCACTCTATTTATGAAAACCTGAGCATTAACATAGGAAAATATAATGTGCGTTTGATACGAGTCAGTGGGCATCAAAAGTACGAGGGAGAAAACTAATCAAAATATGCCATCAAGTATCAAAACACCAGAAAATATACTCCACTTAGCTAGGGACTTGGTACAAACCCAAAACATCAAATGTCATAACAAAACTACTGAAAGTAAAGATACTAATAAACTAGTTGAACCCATAGAACTCAGCCACATTTCGATGAGGCTCCTCTTAGAAAAGCTCTTCTCCCTCCATAGCGGGATCGACATCAAGGTTTTCTTCGTAAAATCCACCATCTAATGTTATTCCTACATCATCTGTACAGTTGTATATTCAAATCATGAGTGGCCAGCTCAGTGAGAATTTTCCTCAATATTACACACCACCGCATGAGTGACCAAAATGAGTGGCCAGCTCAGTGAGAATTTTCCTTAAGAAAATATACAAAACAATTCATAATGCAATTTTATTTAAATGCATGGATGCGTGAATGCACATTAGCCTAGGGATGCTCATCCAGCTGGCTTTTGGACAAAACTCACAAGTAGGGCAAAAGCCACATGCAAGTGGCTCGTCATCAGTAAAAATACATCAAGTATTGCTAAAGTGACTAGCTCACACAAATTAGGTCAATCAACAGTGCTCCGTGAGTTAGCGAAACGTACCACGACAAAGGACACATGTTATAAGACCCATAATTAGCTACTAATTATCGCCCGTATGCTATGAGTGCATGATTAGCCTAACCATTATTAGTCCAATTATAAACAACCATTTTAAGAAAGTTCAATCGTCACTATGAGGGGCTCGTCACCCAGCATAGGCCGACAGCTCAAGCATAGTATCCCATACCACCATTCCTGGCTCATTAGACTCCATCAACTGAGATGTTTAATAGGAATCACTTCACCTAGTGGCCAATCATAATTCAACAAGTGGAACTTACTATTGCAAAGTTATACGAAAATAGTCCATCAAAGCCACATAGGGCAAATAGTCTATTAAATCCACATAGGGCAAATAGTCTATCCAAGGATGTCATAAAAAAAATTATCCCCAAAATTCACATAGGCATAAATGATCTACAAGATGGTAAGTCCTCAACAAAATTCCATTTAATCCATTAGACAAAACTGACCATTAGTTCGAGGAACCATTGTAATCACAATCATTCAAGTTTACATCCCAATTTGAATATATATATATATATATATATATATATATATATATATATATATATATATATATATATATATATATATATATATATATATAAGTGAGTCTTTCATTAATTGATGTGGCAATTCAAGCTTTATAAACAATCCACACTTTTGTGAAGATATTTATGTACAACATGTGAGTGTTTATATTAGATAAATGTTGAGCATATGACTTGAAGATCTATTCCAATAACTAACATAAGTAATTATGAAATAAAATTATCAATTACTAGTCAAAATTAAAAGAGAAACTATCGCTTAAACTAACATGAAAGTGGAAAGCCCAAGGGGAAAGGTCATCACCTTACAAGTTAGGCTTCCGCGATTAAAAATAACTAAGTGTGGTGACTGAGGGAAAATTAAATTCCTAGAATCAAATTGAGATTAATTTCAATCAAACCTTAATAATTTCTAATTCACCCTTTCTACATCAAATTTGAAGGGTGGACTTACCTTAATAGCCGATCCTACTCACTAGTCACACTTGGCCTACTTTCAGTCACACATGAAAATTTTACTTACGAGGTTTGAGGAATCAAGATTTTCACATCAGGTTAGCAGTTCATATTTTTGAGTCGCATTCTAATTCAATATTAAATAGAAACTAGGGAGGTCTACTAACCTCAATCCAAGTTGGTCGCGACTCGTCACTTAGCCCAACTCCCTGGTTGTAAAATAATCAAAGTAATGGTAGCTCTACCTATATAGATCTCAGTTAGAATTTATATTCATTCACTCAGATTGAAGAGAATTCCTCAAGGAAACTTACCATTTACGCACTTGGATGAGTTGATTTACTTCATTATGACTCAATCTCAAACATTGAGTCGATTCAGATGAAGACTAATGGATGTTAAAAACTCCAAGTGCAAGGTCGTGATATAATAATAACTCGGTGAGTACGCGGCTGAATTCACATGGAACGGGAAACACAGTATATCATGCCTCACAGATACCTGCCCACACGGGTAAGACGCAGTCCGTTTTTCTCGTATCATTTTACGACATGATACTAAAATGAGCAGGTCCATGGCTCTGGTGGACCACACCAATGGAAGCTGCAGCGATAATGGCAACCACCGTTGAAACCTTTCTAATGACAATCTTGATGTCTTTTTTTTTGTTTTTTTTTTACCATCCAACCTATTCATGAGGTCATGTAGATCTGGATGAAGTGAAAACACAAATATAAGCTTGATCGGAAATTTCTGCAGGTCCGAAGAGATTTTAATGGTGGACGTTCAATCCCCACTTTCTCGTCCACTTAATGTCTTGGCTCCCCCTCATTTTTGGGTTCATTGCCTAAAATTATCCGTAAATACGGATGGAGGGAGTGGATAAATCCTTTACATTACGGTGGGCCCCACAGATCCCTGTCCGGACGGATTACCGTCCGGACGGGGGTAGGACGCAATCCGCTTCCAAGGAATACTCTCCACATCATTTGCTGCTGGGTTTGACGATCATCTCCCTCAAGCGCGACGGATGAAGCAAGTCTCAGATTTCGCAATTGAGGCAGCGGCGTCGACAAACGGCACGTGGTCGTTTGAAATTCCAGTCTTTGGAGGAAGATAAGAGCCACGAGCAACTTCTTTGCACATAATACACACGTTGTGAATTCTAAAAGTGGGGCCCATAGATCAGTCATCCAGACCCTTGACATGTTGTGGTCCATTGTGAATGTACTCATATTCATAGAAATATGGATTATTAAAATTTTAAGCTTTTGAACTGCTCCCTAACAGTCGCCTACATTCAAGTCAAAAGTCCAAAATTTGGTTAGTGAAAATTTCCAATTTGGGAGCTTTCTAGCGTATGGTGCGACCTCAATGTATGCAATGCATCGATGGTCCCCGTGCGAATACGCAAGTCGCTTCTTCGATGATTTAGACTGATCTGCGGATTGCTAGTGACCGGGCACAGAGATACTGTGTGAGGTCCACACAGATCTTAGTGACAAATCCACTCCTTCCATATGTTTTGAAAGACCACGATAAGAGGGGATTCTAAAAATCAGGCAGATCCAAAACTCAGGTAGGCCATACCAAACGAAACAATGGGAAAGGAAACATCCACCGTTGAAACCTTCCTTGAGCTGACGATGATGTTTATCTTTCATCCAAACCGCTCGTAGGATTATTAACAATTGGATAAACTGTGGGAGCAAATATCATCTTGATACAAAACTTCTGTCACGGAAGGTGTTCAATCCCCACTTTTTCGTGTGGTATGATCAACATGAGTTTTGGATCTGCCTTAATTTTAGAATACTGTTCTACTGTGGTGTTTTTTGTCACAGACATCTCTCTGGCCCCCACAGAGCCCCAGGCACAGGAATATCTCCGTTCCCTGGGCACAAGCAATCCGTTCCCATCTTTGAAACTCCCAAAAGGATCGGACAGGAGTCTTACGCGTCCTTGCGGTCGGAGTGAATTAGGTGCTACCCGGGTTACACCTTAGTGGGTGTTATCCTTACCGTATGACACACACTTTGATGAATTTGTTAAATATCCATGCCGTTCATCCATATTTCTAGCTCATTGTAGGACGTTTCCCTATAAATTAAGGAGATTCAAATCTCAGGTGGACCACACCACTGGAAACAACGATGAATGACCACAAAAGTTCTGAATCAAACGAATCTTTTTAATTTCTCTCGGGTAAGTTAAAAAAGAGTACTGTAATCCTCTCCAGCTCACGTCTGCGGGGCCACCGTGTTTTATACGTAAAATCCACACTCCCTCTGTCAGGTTTTCATCCTCGATTTTTTAAAAAAACAATGCCCAAAGACCAAAATTCAACTACATTCGTAGATGGGCAGAACCACGTGAAACAATGAAGATGTATGAAGATAAGACCTGTCACGAATGTTGGGCCACAGCGTTTGAACGGTTTTGGAAGCAATTTTAAATTATTTCTAGCGGTGCAGTCTATTGAGTTTTTAATCGAACTCATTTTCTGCATGTACAGTCCAAATCCTGGTTCTTATCTGATGGACGGAGTGGATTTCACACGTACAGCATTGTTAACCCCACAGAGCTGGGATGCTGCGTAAAACAGGTGTTGGGGACGATTCCGGTATATCACGAGACTAGTAGGAATACGTGTGAAGCACGGTGTGTTAACGTGGCATAACAGAAGGCCACTTGGTTGGACGCAGATTGCGTCCTACGCCGCCCGTCTCCAGCTGGGAACGGGCAAGAGGTTTGAGTGGCCACCATGATGTATGGGTCTTACCGACACCGTCCATTCATTTTTTGATATCATTCTAGGATATAAGTGAGGCAGATGCAAGGTTCAAGTGGGCCACACCATAGGAAGCAGCGGTGATTATGATTCTCACCGTTGAAACTTTTAGGGGTGTTTGTTTTTCAATGAGTAATGATTAATTACGAAGGTACGTAATTCCTGCATTATTTTCTAGGTGGACAACGATTGCTTGCTTATTGGACACTGTGATAGCGGAATGTGCGAATTTCATGTGGGGCCCACCGTGATTTGTGTCTTATCAATGCCGTCCATCCATTTCGCGGACAGATTTTAGGGCATGATCCCAAAATTGAGGGAGATTCAAAGCTCACGTGGACCACACCACACGAAAGAGTGGGTTGATTGCCTATAGTTAAAAACCTTTTATGACCACAATTTCCTATGTGTTGGCTACTTGAGCTTCGGATTTGCCTATTTTTTGGCTCATGCCCTAAAATATTCCATTACAATAGATGGATGGCATGGATATGTCACACACGTTACAATGGGGCCACAAATTTACGTTGATACTTTTCACATGGATTTTGCATAGAGGTAATTACCACTGCACCAAACATGGTGTCACGTCCCAAATTCGGAAACCCGGCTCACAAAATTTTCGATCGCCGAATCTGGTGCCGACAACCTCCGTAGTACCCCATTCTCGGCTCCCAGCGCACATGCGCCAGATTTCGATCCTGGGATCCTATAAGGAGGATTTTCCAATGTACATAACCACAAGAACAACATCATCACCACATATCCATTAATATAATCATTCGAGTACAATGTTAAAATGGAAATACAATATAAAGATATCAGCGAAAACTCCAAAAGCTCCACCGCACGCTCCTGCCTCAGATCGGCTGCATCCTAACGTCACATGCACGCATCTATCGTGCATAAGCTTATAGAAAGCTTAGAGGGTAGTGAAAGCGTGTAAGCAAGATAAGTGCCAAGCACATACATACAACGCCATAAATCATACAATATCGGAATAAACAGAAATACTGACAAGATCATGGATCATGCGATATCAGAGTAAGCGGAAATATACTGGTAAGTTCATGAGTCATACAATATCAAAATATATAATGTAGATCAGCTATGCAAACGCGGAATCATAGAGAGTCAAATATCAGATGCCGAAGATGCAATGCAATATACAAATCCTGCTAAGTCTGTCTAGGCCATATAAGTGTAGAACGTAGCAATCCAAAATACCATATGCCGTTGATGAAATGCAGTATACGATGCGAATGAAATGACCAAGCTGGAGTGAAGTCGGGATGATAGTACGTAGTATCGCAGGCTATGGGGTCCATCACAAGGGACTTCTATCCAAACCACTCCCATACCTAAATTTGGATAGTCAAACTCAATGAGGTAAACTCCTAATCTCAGGTTAGTCGCGCCCCCAACCAAAATTCTGGCCATGCGAAGGTACACGTAACAAATAGTTGCGCACCACCAGGCCGAGTGGATAGTGAATGAATGGGTATGCAATTCCTGCTCAATAAGTTCACATATCAGTACAGTTCCTTTCTGGAAAATCACCGGGGTCTAGTACACTCCATAATGGCTACCACCTCCCTAGCCGCACAACCAGCGAGTGGAAAAGACCTCACTATCCGCTTAGCCAGCAGTTTGTCAATACCTACCCAGCTCGTCAATAGCGGACCTATTTATGAGCTGGTCATACTTAGCCTAGCTTACAGCCCCCTCACTCCTGCGGATAAGGCCATACCCCCTCCCAACCGACCACGACATAGTGGGAGACGTGGCTTACTAGTATTCGGCACTCGGGCGCTCATGTATCCACTCAGTCTAGACGTTGGGGCGTCTCCTGGCCTCGGAGGTTCTGAGACTTTCACCCAAGGACATTCTAAGTGCCCATAGTGCTAGAACTAAATATTTTCGGTGTCCCATCGGCCATCCACGATGTGGCTGTGGAGGCCACGACCCTGATGTCGCTAGGGCGTATAATGATCATGTCACACATATGTGGATGCATGAGTCACACCATACAGTCATGCAGCAATCCCGCGCGTACCACGCACTCATGTGGGTAACTCCTATCAATGAGTCCCATAAATAATCTGCCCAATAGCATATGCAATGATCAGTCACTACTCATATCAAACATACATATGATGCATATGGGCATGAGTCATGGAGTTACACTAAGCATGTTATAAGGTGATGAACTATCTTCACAACGAAGATGGGCGTAGATGACCTACACACATCAAGTATGGGCCTATTAATGGGCCTTAGGGAGAGTTATAATGCAGACATTTAACCAACATTATTCTTACAATGTGGATGTCAAACCATCATTGCTCCGACGGCACGGCCTACCATAAACATTATTACATAACCATAGTGGAATCACACATTGCAATGGGCTTGTGTACATCCCATTGGGCCCTGACCCATGGCCTCAAATACATCAAATGGGCCGCATCATCCGGGCCTCATATATATCAAGGTGGGCTTCAACAACAGGCCTCATACACCACAGCAAGGTGGGCCTCAACAACTCGCCTCATATATCACATCGGGCCTAATCAAATGGGCCGAATCAGTGGGCCGAATCAAATGGGCCAAGTCGAATGGGTTGAGTTGAATGGGACAAGTTGAATTCCGCTATTTTTAGAAATCAACGTAGAGTATTATAAAAATGAATCATATCAAAATATCAACTGGACCGTACAACAACTAGTAGTGGAGATAATGATTTCCACAGTTAAATAAATCACAGGGCCTACCATAGAAAACTGTGAGAGCACCCACACCCACTGTTAAAACATTTATAGGACCTACCGTTATGTATTTTTTTAGATCCGACCTATTCATAAGTTAACATGGAGATAGATGAAGTGAAAGCAAAACGTCAACTTGATCAGAACTACCGTGGCCCTTGAGAAGTTTTGAACGGTGGATGTCACTGTCCCCACTATTTTCAACGGCAGCGTCTGCTTGAACTATAGATCTGTCCCATTCTTTTCTCTTGCCATAAAAATGATTGGAAGGTACAGATACAACACATGCATCATGGTAGGGTCCACACACGTGGCCCACCAACTAATGTACGGTGTGCGTTTACACCGCATGTGGCACAAGCATCTCGTCTTCTTTGCTGCACATTTGCACATGCAACAAGAAGAATGAAGAAATGCCAATTTCCGCTTTGAACGACAAAGATGGGTCCTATGTAGGGCCCATCAAGATGTTTATTTCCCATCCATCTGTTGGTAAGGTCACACAGACCCAGGTAAAGAGGAAAAACAAATTTCATCACGATCCAAAACTTCTGTGACCCCAATCAGGGTTTCAATGGTAGACGTTCAATCCCACTATTTCCTGTGACGTGGGCCACCTGAGTCGTGTACACGGCTGATTCTTGGGGGGAGGGCCACTACCCTAAGGGGCCTACCAAATGCAAGGTGTTGATGTTCACACACATCACGGTGGGGCCCACGGTCTCAGCGTCAACGCAGCAGCGTCCTACTGCAGCGTCCTCTGGATGTCCAGCAGCAGGCGCTGCATGCTATATGGCTATATTTTTTTTTGTTATCTTAAAAAAAGGTTTTTTCACGGTTTTTCATAGGTGGGGTCCGCATCAGGAGAATCCAACCCACCCGTTGGATTTCATAGCTCAAGACAGGCCAAACAAGCCCAATATTCGGCATGTTTCGGTGTGTAGAAACATCAGGTGGATTTCAACGATAAAGGATAATGTTTTCTATGCAATGGCCCACCAGATAGTCGAATTAGCCTCATTTTTCGGCTCAACGCCTAAAATGAGTTGGGAAATACGATGGACGATGTGGATTGAATTCATACATCAAGGTGGGGCTTGCATGAGCAGCCCACCCAAAATTCTAATATTATCTTCTTTTTTTTTTTTTACAAAGCACGGTCAGACGGTGGAGTGCATCCCACTGCCTGTCACACTTCACTGCACGTCCAGCGTCTAGGGACGTTGGACGGTGTGAACATACATTTCATCACTGTGGGTCCCACATGGACGTGGCCCACGTGATTTGGATCAAGCTGCTATTTGTGTTTTCCTATCATCCATCCATAAGGTAGGGCCCACATAGCTTGGATGGCTGTGGGGTCCATTTGATGGACGGTCTGGACATCACATACACTCATTAAGTGGGCCACAAAATAGAGGAAGGGGAGAGAAAGAGAGAGGCACGTGATGATGGAGGGACCTTAACACTATGGGCCCTCCACTCCATGCATTCAATCATACATCAAGTGGGTCCCAATACAGGTGGCCCACCAAATCAAAAATCAACGATGGAGATTCCTTCTCCACCAAAATGGAAGGTCTAGATGACCTCTTTCAAACTAGAAAGTAAACATCATGATGGGGTCCATGGAGAATGGCCCCATCATGGAATGATCATAAGAATCAAGGTGGGCCATCGGCCACATCTAGGGTCCAAAATGAGATCCAACCATCAATCGGTAGGCCTCACTTGGCCCATTATCAAAATAAGAAATCTAGGCCTATAGAAACACCCACCGTTCGATCTTCTTGGTCTGATGGAACGCCGATCTCCTTGTGCCTCTCTTTGATGGAGGGTGATGAGAAATGAAGGGCTATGATGAAGGATTTTGAGAGAGGAAGTGGGCCACACACATACACTTTTCTCTTTTGAAATGCTTGGACGTGTACTTTTTTTCTTCTTTGGTGTTGTTGGAAATTGTGTAGAGAAAGAGAGAGAGAAGGTGTGGTTGTAAGAGAGGTGATGGATGTGAGGTGATAGTTGTACTTGACATGTTTGGGTGTGTAAGAGAGAGAGAAGTAGAGAGTTGACTTTAGGGTTGCTCTTGTACTTGACATAAGGTGATTGATTGATTGATGAGACATAATGTAAAAATTCTCTTGGGATTGCAAACGCGCGGTGTTTTCCTCGAATTGAACGCTGGCTCACATCTCCTGGCTAGGGTATCGAATCGGTGTGCAAGACACGGCATCAGAACCACGGCGACGACGCTATCACTAGGGTACAAGTATCGGGTCGACCTAACTCTTGAACAGGGTTGATGCAAATGCAGTCTACGCATCGGGGGTAGCCGGAATTCGACTAGGAGGATCGTAGAAGCACCAAAATAGTACGGGCTAGGATACGGGTCTTACACATGGGTAAATGGTAATTATTACCCATTTGCATGTATTTATACAAGGGAATTGAAAAACAAACACCCCCTTATAGGGCCCACCATGATGTTTATTTTCCATCCAAACTATTCATAAAGTTAGATGACCCGGATGAAAAGAATACACAAATATCAGCTCCATCCATCTGCCTCATTTTTGGGCTTATACCCTAAAATGATATGAAAAAAAAGGGATGGACGGTGTGGATAAGACCCAAACATCACGTTTGACACTCAAAGCTCCTACCCGTACCCACCTAGAGACGGGCGGGGTAGGACGCAATCCCCGTCCCATTGGTTGGACACACGCTTGGTTGTTGGGTTGGGCCTAGAGTTGGGCATCAAGTCGAGTCGAGTCAGACTAGATTGGGTCCAACTCGACTCGGACTGATTCGAACCGAGTCCGACTCGGTCAAGGAAACCGAGTCGGATCGGATTAGGCACGGTTTGGATCAGTCCTTTTAAAAAAAAAAAATTTTAAAAATTTTATTTGTAAAAAAAAAAAAGAAATTAAGGGTAACTTTCCTAAGTGATTAAATAATTAATTTTACATATATTTAAAATATATTTGAGAGAAATAAAATCAATTAAAAGAGAGATTAAGACTACTTAAAGTGGAAATATAAGAGATAGAGAGAGAGATTAAGAGTCCATACATCGCATATACAATCGCATTTGTACCAGATCACATATGTCATGATCGTATATTCGCATATATTATTACGTTAGACCATTTAGCGAGGTTTCAACTATTAAAAACTTAAAATGTCACAGATCCAACTTCCAAAGTAAATAAACTACGTTCATAAAACAAACAAAGTAAATAAACCCTATCTAAAATCAAAAGTAAATAAACCTAACATGCACAGCACATACTAACATACAAATTATGTAAAACTTTCATACATTCAATAACCTCTATATGATGAATGTCTTTGTGGCATGTAACCAGATGAACCTTGTCTGTAACCGTAATAGTAACCCCCTCCTCTACCTCCACCTTCGCCGCTAGAATCATCCTTTGATTCTCTTTTTACGGCTTCAACTGCAAGAGAACTCTAGGTTGACTCCGAGCTGGAGGTGTCCAAAAAATGGTCGTTCACCTCTACTGAATCGGATGGTGGAGATGCCTTCCCATCATCCTCATTTATAGATGTAACAAATTTTTTCAGCCACTTTTTATGATCTGATTTGTATGGGATTCCCAACCGCTTATAGAATGTTACAAGACTTTTAAGAAACTTTGATGGTTTACTCATGTCTGCTTCAGCATCATGTTGTCTTAGAGGTGGATGTCGTTGTTTGGTACTCCTTGATCTAGATGCAATTTTCAAGCTTTCTTTTACGGTCTCTTTATAATCGTGTTCTTCTCGTTCCCTTAAAATTCTCTTTTATTCTTCTTATCTATTAACTATGGAAGGTCTGAAATCGGAGGCAGTTCCTTTGCTTAACCATTCTTCATTTATAATAGGCCTACTTATATATATTCTTTGGCTGGTTGTATTAGTTGTAGTTGTAGGGAGAGGGGTATAAGAAGTCTTTGTATTTGAGTCGAGAATGGATCAAAATAAATCTCGGACTTCCTGAGGAGCTTTGCTACATGGTGCGGTGTCTCCTCCCGACTAGCCAAATGTAATTTCGGCTGATTTGTTTTGTTTACAAATTACTTTCTACACAACTTAGAATTAACTTTATCTTTCTATCTTGGAAGTAGACTTGGACTCCATAATCCCAAATATCTGCCAATGCATCATCTTCCGATGACGTATCTACAGGAGTATATATGGTTAGGTTAAGGCAACATTAAAAAAAAGTTATAGTGATGAATGAATGCAATTACCCAACAATATAATAAGATATTTAAGCAACATTAACTAATTGAATAGTACAAATAAAAAGAGAGAAATATCCATCTACCCATGATATTACAATTTAAGCCATCATAAAATAATTACAAATATCATGATATAACTTGTAAGCAAATGCAAGAGAAATAGAAGGCAGTGTCTGATCCTGTAGCTACAGGTACTATCTCATATTGCTTGTCACTCTCCTCTTCCTCAAACTCATCATCAATAAAGTTCCCTTTTCCCTATATCGGACGCAGCCAATCTTGTGTACAAATGAGCGCTTCAACTGATTCAGGTTTAAGTGAGCTTCTATACTTATTCACAACCCTACTCCCGGTATTAAAAGTATATTCTGAAGCCACGGTTGAAATTGGAATTGATAATATATTTTATGCCATTACCGAGAGCACATGGTATTGTGAATCACGAGATTTCGTCTTCCACCAGTCCAAAACGTCAAATTCATCGCTTTTGAATTTTACAAGTGGCTCCTTGAGATAGTTTTCAAGTTCTGATACAGGTGTCTACATTTGAGTCTCGTTCCGCAGTGCCACGAAAAATATGAAATCATCTACCGTTTCTTCTTGCGGTTCATCAACAACAGCTGCAGAATTAGAACCCACGTGAGGAGATTTTACGGCGCACACATAAAAATTGTACAAATCATTAACCGCATCATGAATCTTATCGACCTCAGGGGCACTCATCGCACCATACAACTTACTACATATGAATTCAACTATCATCATCTTGTTTCGAGGATCAAGAACGACTGCAACAACCATTACCAGACTACACTCAGATCAATACTTATCAAACGTTACCTGCATACCCATGATCATTAATTGTAAAAAGTCTAGTCCACTACTACTTTTACGCAAGACATCTTTTACCTTTCAAAGTTCTGACAGAAATATATTTGTTGTTGGATACTCGCTTCTCAAAAATTTCTTCGTACTGTTGTAAAAAAACTAAAAGGAACTTACGAACTGATTCAGCTCTTGACCAATCATCTTCAAAAGGCAACCAAAGATACGCATGATCATGCTCCGCATAATAAGAGAATGCATGTTTGAAAGCTATCGCTGAATCCAATATTTCAAAAGTTCAATTCCAACGTGTCATGACTTTCAACTTCATCATTATCTGAGTTAACAAATTCAACCGCTTCACGATCTCATTCCATATATGTAATCATGAAGGTGACCCCCGTATGTACTTCACACTCTCTCTTATGTTCTCGATCGTTGGCTCAATTGTTTTAAGGTTATCTTGTACAATCAAGTTTAGGATGTGGGCACAACACCTAACATGAAATATCTTTCCACCAAAATACAAGTCACTTTGGCCCTAAACTGGTTCCGCAAATTCGTTATCACGTTATCATTTGTAGATGCATTATTTAGAGTTATTGAGGAGATTTTCTTCTCAATTCCTCACTCTACAAGACATCTGTACATGCAGTCTGAAATCATTAATCTACTATGAGGAGAAGCAAGATAATGAAAGTTTATGATTCTCTTGCAGAGCCTCCATTCGGCATCAACATAGAGTAGATAGTGGCATATACCCCTTTTGTTGATGGATGCCGTCCACAAATCTGATGTCAGGGTAATTCGGGAAATCGATTTCAACTCTCCTTTCAACTTGAGTTTCTCACTTTCATACATCTTCATGAACACTCTCTTTATTGTTGTACGAGAGACCTTCTCGTATCTAGGGTTAAGGCATCTGGCTAACTCGACGAAAGCAATACTCTCTACCATTTAAAATGGTCTTTCATCGGTAATAATTAATTTGGCCATCAACTCATTCACCAGCTCTTTGTTATACTTGTAAATGGACAATGAACCCAGCGACGGACCCACTAAAGATTGTGTAAATGAAAGTATTTGTTGTCCCGAGGTCTGAGCTCTGACTTTTTTTATGACACTTCAAACTATGTTTCTTTAGAGTTGTGATCGAACCATCTGCTCGCTTAGCATATTGAGTCTTGTAGTACTTGCATTGTATCTTCACGGTGTCGTTCTTGACGCAGGGAAGGACGTGAGGTCGAGCACCGTCTTCCTCAAGGGAATAACTGTTCCGAATCCACGGAACTTCTCTGGACTCCTCACAAAGACTTCTCGAATCCTCGAGAAAGAAAGCAAGCAAAATAGAAAATAAATTCTATAAAATTTGAAATTGATTGATGATTCCAATAAACGAGTTCACAACCCTTTAAATAGGGATACCAAGCAATGGAAGAGAAATCAGAAGCAAACTGCAACTAAAACTCCTAAAATTCACAACTTACTATAAATAGTAAACTTACTATTTATAGACGATGGTGATGTCTACTAGTGCGCAAGGTTTTTGGCTAAAAATAGTAAGTATCCTATTTGGCCTCACTAAGTTGTTCTCACAATTATTCTAAGCTCTTTTCACGTTTAGCGCAACTCTTAAAGCCCAACGGATGAAGAGTTATAAGGAAACTAAAACTTACTATTTATAGTAAAAACGGAATTAAAACGGAGAAACGACCATCGATCCGGGGGTATTTTACAAATCCGGCTTGTGTAACCCGACATAGTGGGTTAGGTGGCTAAAGTAGCTCATTCTATCCCAAAATCATATATTTTACCTCCGATAACTCATTCAGGATTGCGAGATACACCCAATTTAAGGTACGGCGGTTCGGATCACTTCTGTTGTCGACTAGGCCTTTTTTTTATCTATCTTGGCCATGAAGTTGTCCGCAACCCGCTCTACGTCAGTTCTTCAGGGTTACTTCTTCAAAATCGTCCCACACTATTGATCTTTTTTCGCTTTTCCCCCAATATGTGATTATGAGGTACTAGTATCAATGGGCACCTCTTCATTTTCTAGACCTAATCCTCCATCTTCTAAAATCATCGGCGATGTAACTGACAAACCGTCCGGGGTGTTGGAAAGACCCTCACTTTCTATCTAATAGTTGAAAGATACTAAATCATATTAGCATTAGTAATCTAATGTTAAAAGAGTTATACTAAATTCTAAATTAGTTACCCATCCAAGGTTGGATAGAGTGTAATACTTTCATATTCCTATTTAAACGCCCATGTTGGAAATTCGGCAACATATCCCCATGCCTCTCCAGATAAGTTGATCTTCCCTTACATTCCGATGCAAAATATCTAAACAATGTGAAGATATTTGTCATCAGAAATGAAACGGAAGAAACATATCTAGAGAGAAATGAGTTGATGGACCACAGATCAGCCATGAACATTTAATAGGTTATATGAAAGCATACTATCCATCTAACCTTGAACTGTCCAAAATGAAACAATTTAAGCGATTTCTATGCCACAAAAAATACACTATATCTATGTATGGCCATATAGAAATCCTCAAATGGGCAACTAATTATTTAACTCACAATCACAAGTCACAATTAAATCCTAAATTAGTTACTCATCCAAGGTTGGATATATTGTAATAATTTCATATTTCCATTTAAACGCCCACGTAAAAAATCCGGCAGCATCTCCTTATGCCTCTCCAGATTATAAGTTGATCTTCCGTTACATTCCAATGCCAAATATCTAAGCAATGTGAAGATATTTGTCATTGGAAATGAAACGGAAGAAACATATCCAGAGAGAAATGAGGAGATGGATCACAGATCAGGCATAAACATTTAAATAAGTTATATGAAAGCATACTATCCATCTAACCCTAAACTGTCCAAAATGAGACAATTGAAGTATTTCTATGCCAGCAAAAATATATTATATCTATGTATTGCCACATAGAAATCCTCAAATGGGCAACTAATTATCTAACTCATAAATCACAATCACAAGTCACAATAATTTGCTAATTGCAATAAGCAATGTAAATGATAATACCAAAAAGCAATGTAAATGGTAATTCCAACAAATTAACTACTAATTGCAAATTATACAAACATATTAAGCAGTAAGTAATAGCCGATAAACAATAAGCAATGTAATACATATACAATTATACAAACATATTAAGCAGTAAGCAATAAGCAATAAGTAATGTAAATGGTAGTACCAAAAAGCAATGTGAATGGTAATTCATGGTTTAGGGTTTAGGGTTAGGAATTGGAAAACCTTTTCCATTTCCATTTCCATTAATTTACATGGTATTAGTGATATCCAAACATTCATCTATAGTCAAACTACCATAGCAGTCTCCAACTACCTACATTTAACAGGTCTTTTGAAAGATATCAATGTCCATTGTGTTTTTTAGTAAAACCTTGAAAATAATAATCGATTTTTATGCCTAATTTTTTGTCTTAAACATGGACTATTTCTATTAAAATTAATTTCTTTTCCAATGTTTTCGTCTAGGTATCTAACTGGATCAGACTTGTCCAATTCTTAAAACCATAACATGAATGTTAAGGAGTCCATTACAATTTAGTTATTTCCACTTTATCAAACTTGATAACTGTAATTCAATTCAATAATAGATCTAAAATACAGCCTCAAACACTAAAAAATACACCATTCCTCCCAAACTCGATTCAATTCATCCAATGCATCCAAGCACGTAAAGGGCCGGACCACCAGCGAGCCAGGGTCGGACCACCAGTGAGTCAGGGTGCAGACCACAAGCGATCTAGGGCTGGACCACTAGCTAGGCAGGGTCGGACCACCAGCGAGCCATGGGCGGGACCACTAGGGACCCAGGATCGGACCACCCGTGAGCCAGGACCGGACCAGGGTTGGACCACCAGCGAGTCAGGTCCATACCAACAGCGAGCCAAGGCCGGACCAATCCAATAGCGAGCCATAGCTGGACCACCATCGAGCTAGTGCGGTCCACTAGCGAGCCAGGGGGGCCATCGCTCCAAAATACACAATAATGTTTAAAAAAAAAATTAAAATGGAACCTACGGACTACGATACTTACCTGATCGAGATGAACGGTGATGATGGCCGATGAGTCTTGGGCTGCTAGTGGTCGGATCAAGATGGGTGGGTCCGTGCAGCGTTGCTCGTTCAGGTAGAGAAAGAGAGGGATTAAGGGCTACGAACTACGATACCTATCTGATCGAGATGAACGGTGATGATGGCCGCTGGGTGCCATGCTACTAGTGGCCGGATCGAGATGGGTGGGTCCGTGCGGCGCTGCTCGTTTGGGTAGAGAGAGAGAGGGATTAGGGGCTACGGACTACGGTACATATCTGATCGAGATGAACGGTGATTATGGCTTATGGGTGTCGGGCTGTCAGTGGCCGAATAGAGATGAGTGGGTCCGTGCAGCGCTACTCATTCGGGTAGAGAAAGAGAGGCATTAGGGTTTCATTCGGGTGAGGGTAGTAAAAAGGTAAAAATAAAAATGTAAAATGAGCTTATATAGGTACCCGACCGGATCGGATTGGATCGGTCCGGATTGACCACTTATCCGAACTTGATCTAATGTACGGTCGAATCTGAGTGGGCCTACTTGATCCAATCCGATCCTGGCCTCCAGTTCGGATCGGATCGGGTCAGATCCATTGGATCGAGTCAGATTCTGCCCAGCTCTAGTTGGGCCCCGTGATGCTTGTGAGAAATCCACCAGGCCATCTATTTTGTGAGCTCATTTTAGCACGTATGACTGGGAAAAAAAAGGCGGGTCCAAAACTTAAGTAGGCTAGACCAGAGGAAACGATGGGAATTCAATGAACACATCATAAAAATTTTCATTACGTTAAGGTTTGTGTGTTTGCACTTCATACCGGTGAGAATGACGTTATAAACGGTTTAAATGGCATATAAACACCAAGGTGGAACTAAGGAAGTTTCAACGATAAGCATTTCTTTGATTGGATGTCCAGCTCGCAAAACGGATGGAAAGGATGAATTTCTCATAAACATTACAATTGCATGACTTATCATCCGTGTGCAGAGGAACTTCGTAAGAAGGCTTTCAGGAAATCCGAGAGCGGATTGGATGATACCTGGATCCACTGAGCTGAGAGGAACCCTGACTGTGGGCCACTTTGATGTATGTAATGCATCTACACTGTCCAACTATACTGAAAAGCTCATTTTAGAACATGAACCAAAGCATGTAGCAGTTCTAAATTCCAAATGCACCATAACACAGGAAACAACAGTGAATGACCATTAAAAACTACATGTGGACTTCCAAAAGTTTTAGTCAAGGTGATATTTGTATGGTCTTTTCATCTAGGTGTTTGTTACTTTATTAACGTGAGCAAATAAACATTTCGGTGAAATTCATAAAACTTTTAATGGTGTGGATTCAATAATGGCCATTTCATGTGGTGTGATTTATCTAAGATTTAATTTGTTAAGCTTTTAAAATGTTTGAACGATATGAATTTAAGGCACATACATCGGGTTCCCACCTGTATTGGTCGATCCGGGTTCTCACCTAATCTGCTCCCAAGAAATCTGCCTCACCACCTTGATGTAGGGCTGAAAGTCGGGCGGGTTGGGTTGGTTCGGGTTGGTGCTCAACCCTGGCCCAACCCACGGTTCCTATACCTCAACCCTAACCCAACCCAACCTAACCTCGGGTTGGGAATTC
Source organism: Magnolia changhungtana (assembly GCA_030180095.1). Taxonomy (NCBI): domain Eukaryota; kingdom Viridiplantae; phylum Streptophyta; class Magnoliopsida; order Magnoliales; family Magnoliaceae; genus Magnolia; species Magnolia changhungtana. The sequence goes on along the minus strand of JASAUF010000463.1, from coordinate 2,623,318 downwards.
TCAACCCAAGCCCAATCCAAGCAAATTCGGTCGGATTAGTCGGATGGATACATGCTAATATTTTCGTTATTACATTAATATATTATATTAAAATACAAATCTAATTTTTTGTACCTATGATTTTATTAATTATATATGTAATTATTTATTATAAAGAACTTCATTTTTCTAAATAAATAAGCTAAAATATGGGACAACACTCCTTTAAAAGCCATTGCATAGCATGAAATCTATTTGAGAGAGAGAGAAATATGGCGTATCTTGTTAGCTTGAGTCATCGGAAATAACGTGAACTAATGAGACCTGTCGTGTCACGCCCAAACTCGGAAACCGGGTTCACAAAATTCCTGATCGCCGAATCCGGCGCCGACAGCCTCCATAGAATCCCATTCTCGGCTCCCAACTCTCATTCACCAGGTTCCGATCCTGGGATGCTACAAGGAGGATTTTTTTTATCAGTGTGATTCTTAATAAGCATAACTAAAGGCATAACCCACAAACAACAACCAAAAACTCCATCACATTTTCACTATGATAAAAAACTTTACAAGTGCAATGAGCATAAAGGGAAATACAATGATGATGAAAAAAAGCTCCAAAATGATCAGCTCTGCGCTCCTGTCTCAGCGCTGCTGCGATCCAACGTCACCTACACGCGACGGTCGTGCATAAACTTATAAAAAGCTTAGAGGGTGGTGAAAGTGTGTGAGCAAGGTAGTAATGCAATTATGAAATATCAGAGTAATGCAGAACATGCTGGTGAATCCATGAATACCATTAACCGTACCAAGGCTATGCGATGCAAGGCATGAATGATGTCGGTCATACCAAGGCCATGCGATGCGAGATGCAACTCAAGCATGCGAATCCTCATCTAAGTCCACATATCAATACAGCTCAACTCTGGAATATCACCGGGGTCTAGTACACTCTAAACCAGATTGCCGCCTCATCGTGTGCAATAAGGTAAGTGGAAGAGACCTCACTATCCGCATGCTAATATCAAACTCGGCTCGTCGATAGCGGACCCATTCCTCAAGCTAGTTAGACTCAGCCCAGCTTTGCTCCTCCTCTCGGGCGGGTAAGGCTGCACCCCCTTCCAACCGACCACGACACAGTGGAAAGCGCAACCGTCTGGTAGTTGGCACTCGGTGCTCCTACACCCACTCCGTCTAGATGTTGGAGCAACCTCTTGGTACCATAAGGGTTTAGGGACTTTTACCCAGGGATATTTATAGCACCCTATGTAGAATAAGATTTTCGGTATCCAATCCTGCCAACCATGATATGCCTGTGGAGGCTACGGCCCTGATGTCACTAGGGCGTACAGTACCATATCACACAATGCGAATGCACGAATCACACTATCCAGTCATGCAGCAATCCTGCACGTATCGTGCGCTCATGTGGGGCAACACCGCCTATCCGAGAGCTCCTAAACAATCTACCTGAAGGCATATGCTATGACCAATCACTTCTCATATCAAGCATACATATGATGCGTATGTTCATGAATCATGGAACTATACTAAACATGTTATATGGGATATATGTTGTTCATAACGAAGATATGCCTAGATGGCCTACAAGTATGGGCCTAACAATGGGCCCTAGGGAGAATTTTATTGCAGACATTTAACCAACATTATTCTTATAATGTGGACGTCAAACCAACATTGCTCCCAAGGTATGGCCTGCTTAATATCAGTAGACAAGCCATGGGGAAATCACACATTGTAATGGACCCTAAGGACACCCCGTTGGGCCTCGACCCTTGGATACATCAAATGGGCCGCATCATATGGGCCTTATATAAATCAAGTGAGCCACATCAATGGACCTTATGTACATTGCAATGGGCCATAACCCCTGGGCCTTTGAGTACATCACAATGGGCCTCATAACATGGCCTTATATATCAAAGTGGGCCTCAACCACAGGCCACAAATGCATCGAATGGGCCTCATAACATGGGTCTTTCATTCACATCAAAGCGGGCCTCAACAATGGGCCATAATTATGGCAAGGTAGGCCTAATCACTTGGGCCTTATGTATACCAAGGTGGGGTCCACTTGAACCATATATCTATCTTATTTTTAGTCTTAAGCTCGCCAAGTAGTTGGACAGATCGGAGGCAACATATGCATCATGGTGGGGGTCCACATGAGGGCCCACCATAATATAATATATATATATTACATAATATAAATATATATAATATATATATATATATAATATATATACACACACACACACACACACAGCCACACGTGTACACACACCACACGCATGCACACGCACGCACCCACTGCACACACACGCACACGCACGCACCCACCGTACACACACGCACACACACGCCTGCACACACACATCATACACCCACTGTCCCCTGGACGGTGGGGATATAACGAATACATCACTGTGGCCTCCACCGTCCAGGCGGACGGTGGAAGTAAAACGCATCATCACTGTGGGTCCCACGTGGGGCCCACCCTAATGTTTATAAGCCATTCGACCTGTTGATAAGGTCCCACGGACCTGGCTGAGTAGGAAAAACAAATTTTATCTTGATCCAAAACTTCTGTGGACCCAAAAAGGGTTTCAATGGAAGACATTTAATCACTGTTGTTTCCTATGATGTGGGCCACCTGAACGTTTAATGGGCCTGATCTTTGGAGGGGGCCCACGTCGGGGAGAGGCCCACCTAATGAACGGGTTGGATGACAAATATACACCATGGTGGGGCCCACGGCTGGAGCCATGGGTTCTGTCGACCGTCGTCCGTCTAGTCACCGTGCGCAGTGCGGCCCTTTGCTCCTTCGACACCAAAGAAGAAAGCACTGTGCTGCATCTCATTATATATATATATATATATTGAAAAACATCATTTTCCTGTGGTTTTTCACAGGTGGGGCCCACATCAGGTGAATCCACCCTGACCGTTGGATTCCACGGCTCATGACAGGCTATATGAGCCCAATATTCGCTATATTTTGGCACATCAAAACAACAGGGAGGATTTCAATGGAGGATACACTGTTTGCTATGCTATGGCCCGCCTGAACGTCAGATTGGCCCCATTTTTTGGCTAAACGCCGAAAATGGTCTTGTGAAAGGAATGGACGGCGTGGATTGAATACATACATTAAGGTGGGGTCTATATGAGTGGGCCACCCCATAAGCTTGGAAACAAGCTAATATTTGTGTTTTCCCTTTTTTTGTCCAGCGTCCAGGGACGTAGGACGGTTTGCTGTGGGACATGTATTGAGGTGGGCCCTGCTTAGGTGGGCCACCAAATGATGGATGGGGCGGGCACAACATATTTAAGGTGGGCCCCACTTATAAATGGCCTAGATAAAAATACCTGCCTCATGGTGGGGTCCAACCTAATGGACCACATGACCATATTAACACAAGAAAAGATAATGGAAAAAAAGGAGAGAGAGAGAGAGAGAGAGAGAGAGAGAGAGAGAGAGAGAGAGAGAGAGAGAGAGAGAGAGAGAGTGGGACACGCGTGATGGATGGACCCCGACATTATGGGCCCTCCCTTGAAATCAATCATACATCAAGTGGGTCCCAATACATGTGGGCCCATTAAATCACAATCCAACAGTAGAGATTCCTTCTCCAATAAAATAGATGGTCTAGATGACCCTTATCAACTAGAAAGTAAATATTATGATGGGGTCCATGGAGATTGGCCCCATCATGGAATGATCATAATGATCAAAGTGGGTCATCGGCCACATCTTAGGGTCCCAAGTGAGATCCAAACCATTGATCGGTTGGCCTCACTTGGCCCATCATAAACACATGAAAATCTAGCCTATAACGCACCCACCGTTCGATCTTCTTGCTCCCTTGGCTTCCTTAGCTCCTTAGCTTAGATTCCAACGGAGGAGATGAGGTTTGGATGGTTGAGATGGGAGATGAGAGGGTGGGAAGGTGGGCTACACTTGTGGCTCTCTTAGGGCGTGTTTGGACGGGCCCATCCCATGGGATTGGATTGTATTAGGGTGGATGACAAGTAATGATGGCTGTGTCAGTGGATTGCTGGCAATCCCATGGGATTGCTATATCCAGGGAATTCACCACCCAGTATGTTTGGCTCGCCTAGCCAATCACGGGATTACGTCAGCCAATCCCGAGATTGCTCGTCTAACCAAACATGTCCCAAGCAAAATAGATGGGATTAAGAGGGATTGGGCGGATTTCAAGGTAATGATGGTGGTGTCGTGGATTGCTGGCAATCCCTTGGGATCTATATATCCAACTTCTGCCTATTTGGCACGCCCGGTCAAATCCCGGGATTGCTCCTTCCAATCCATCCTAATACAACCTAATCTTATCCACCCTGCTCGGCTAAACAGGCCCTTAGAGGTTGGAAGATGCTTGGACGTGTGGAGTTTTTCCTTGCTTGGGAATGGTTTAAAAAAAATGAGAAAGAGAGTTGTAAAGAGAGAGAGAGAAAGAGAGAGGAGAGATGAGGTGATGAGAGTGATGGATGTGATGGATGTGGTGAGTGATGGATGTGTAAGAGATTTTTGACTTTTGTGGCAAATGGTGTAAGAAAAGTATGGGCTTTGTAAGAACTTTTTGACTTTTGTGGCTTGTTTGGGAAAGGGTGAAAGGTGATGTGTACTTGACATGTATTTGACATGTTGAGATTGATGGATTGATGGATTAATGTGACAAGTCGTAGAGATTCTCTTGAGTTTTGCAATGCGAGGCGTTTTCCTCGTACTGAACGCTGGCCCACATCTCCTGACCAGGGTATCGCCTCGGTGCGCGAGTCGCGGCATCGGAACCGCGGCGATGACGCGGTCGTTATGGTAAGGGTCTTAGATTGAGTCAACTCGGGTTGATGGCGTGTGAATCAAGGTCGCACGAGAAGGTCGGTTAAGGGTCGAAGGTTGCCGAAATTTGACTGGGAAGACAGCGAAAGTCTACGGAACGGTACGGTCTAGGATAAGGGGCTTACATGACGGCACTTGAATTTTATGTACCTTCAACACAGACGATCCACACACAGTTATAAATCAATCGGTAGGGTTGTACATCGAGCCGAGTCGAGTCGAGTCGAGGTGAGCCAAGATTGGCTTGACTCGTTTGTGCTCTCCTCGAGTTCGAGCTCGAGCTTGAGCTCGGCCTTGAGCTTACCATTGGAGCTTGGCTTATTTGTTAAACCTTTCGAGTCGAACTCGAGGCGAGCTAGTGGATCAAGTTAAGGTGAGCTTACCTCGAATTGAGTCAAGCTTGCTCCCAACCTGACCTAACCCAGCACCCAACTTGCACCCGACTCAACCTAGCCACCCGACCCAACCCACACCCGATTCAACCCAGCCACCCGACCCAATTGACCCAACCCGCACCCAACTCAACTCTCAAATCAAATATTCAATTAATAATATATATATATATAATATTAAATAAAGCCATAGAGATACCTTATTGTTGGTGCTGAGAGAGAGAGAGAGAGAGAGAGAGAGAGAGAGAGACTATGGAGCTCGGGCTCGTCGACGAGTTGGGTAAGGAAGAGAAATAGTAAGAAAGGGATGGACCGGTAGGGTTTAAGTTTTAAATTTTATATATATATATATATATATATATATATATGAGTCGAGTCGATTCAAGATCCATTATGATTGAACTCGGCTTATTTTTGAAGCGAGATAGGTTACATGAAGCTTGGCTTGCCTCGAGTCATCATTCAAGCCGAGCTAGATCGAACCGAGTTGAGCGAGCTTTTCGAGCTAGCTTGGCTCGTGTACAACCCTATCGATCGGGTTCGGGTTGGGTCAGGCAACTCGAGACCTCAACCCAAGTACGACCTAAGTTTTACGGGTTGGTGTTTGTATAGCCCAAGCTCGAGATTGAACCCAATACATCCTGCTCGAGCCCAATCCAATGTCGAGTCGGTCCGGTTCAACTCGCCCGACTTTTAACCCTACCTTGATGTATGTATTCTGTATCCACGTCTCACGTATGTATTCTATATCCACGCCGTCGCTCTGATTTTACGGATCATTATAGTGGTGATTGAATGCTCTACCATTAAAAACTTATTAGGGCCCACTTTAATATTTCCTTAGTGTTTATTAGCAATCTAATCCACTGATAAGGTTAAATAAGCGTAGATGAAGGGGAAAAAATAAATATTAAATTAATCTAAAACTTTCGTAGCCCATTAGTCGTCAATCACCACTATTTCATGGTATGGACAATCAGATAATTGGATCTGCTTCATTTTTGGAACAATCCACTACACTAATCTGAAAAAATAAATGGACGGCGTAGATACAAAATACATACATCAAAGTGGGCCCCATGGTAAAGGGCACAGCGTCATGGGTAGGGGTGTACATCGAGTCGAATTGCCTCAGCTCGACTCGGCTCAGCCACTAGCTGACCTCAACTTGAACTCGGCTCGGCTCGGTCCTCGAGCCTAACTGGCCAGCTTGGCTTAGTTCGGTCAGCAGCTCGAGCCAGCTTAGGCCGAGTTTGAGCCAAGATAGAGCCGAGTTTGCCATTGAGGCATTTCCACAAACACCTGGACTGCACCTTCAAAATCCCTCTATATGTGAAACAGAAGCAATGGTTTTACAGGCATTTTATCAAACACCTTCTAAGCAACATAAAAACTAAGAAAAACCAAGAAAAAAAAGGGTATTTGTTTCATGTACATACCTTCCTTACCACCGGCCACACTTCGTTGAGTTATTTTATCAAACACTTGGTGAGCAACATCAATGACAAAGTAACCGAGTCATCGAACTGGTTTGATCCGAGTTCGATTTGAGGTGGATTCGATTCGAGTCGAGTCTAAAAAAATCAGCTCAACTCGGCTCGGTTCGTGTACACCCCTAGGACTCATGGGTGAGCCTGGAGCCTCACCTAATCCGCTCTCACGTGGATGTCGACTAGGGCTGAAAGTCGTGCAGGTTGGGTCGGGTTGGTGCTCAACCCTAGCGCAACCCAAGGTTCCTATACCTCAACCCTAACCTAACCCAACCCAACCTCGGGTTGGGAATTCTCAACCCAAGCCCAACCCAAGCGGGTTTGGTCGGGTAGATATATGCTAATATTTTTGTTATTACATTAGTCTATTATATTTTCAATACATGTATTATTTTTTGTACCTATGATTTTATTAATTATATATGCAGTTATTTATTGTAAAGAAGTTTATTTTTTCTAAACAAATAAGCTAAAATATAGGACTACTCCTTTAAAGTCGTATTGTGTATCGCGCAATCTATTTGGGAGAGAGAAATCTGGCATATCTTGTTAGCTTGTATCATCGGAAATGACATGGACCAATGAAATCCGATGGCATTGGAATTTCCTGTACCTTTAACACAAATGATCCACACTCAATTATAATTAATTTATAAGGAACTTATATATTGATCGGGTTTGGGTTGGTTCGGGCAACCCGAGACCTCAACCCGAGCCTAACCCAAGTTTTATCGGGTTGGTGTTTGTATGGCCCAAGTCTGAGACCAAACCCAATATATCTTGCCCAAACCCAACACAATGTCGGGTCGCTCACGGGTCGGTCGGGTTGAACCCACCCAACTTTCAGCCCTAATGCCGACAGTGACCGTTGAAATCGACATGGATTGTAAAGTAACTCACCGCGCTACGGCTTCGATCCCATGGCCCAACAATAGTAGTGAGGTGAGTAAACTTTGTGGGGCCCACTAGGATCCGAGAAGATCCTGGCCTTTGATTTTTAAAATTGAATGTAAGCTCCCACTCACCGGGTGGGTGATGCATGCAAGACTGACTCTATTCAGTTGGCCATCACTTTCCTGCCATCCATTTCTTTTTCCATGTCTGCGCCACCCGGTGAATTACTCGAATGATTTTTGGGACAAGAAACATTCATCATTGGGAACGGGCTATGGACGTTCCTGATCCTAAGCATAGTTTCCATGATTGCACAGGCGGATTTGGTGATTGAAGTGGGAGAATGTGGATGGTTCATATCATTGGAACACCTCGTGTGGCCCATTGGGCGGCGACGCAAGCCGGATCGGAAGCGGATTGGCTAGTGTACCTAATTGCTGTATTGACGCCAGCAAGTTACGTGGGTTTGATCATGAGGTATATGTTATATCCAAACCGTCCATCCATTTGGTGAGCTCGTCTTAAAGCTTGAGACTAAAAATATGACAGACCTAACTATCAAGTGGACCACACTGCAAAAATCAGTGGGGGATTGAATGTCTATCATTGAAACCCTTTTTTGAGTCACGGAAGCTTTGGATCGATATGAAATTTGTTTTTCCTCTTCATTTAGGTCTTTGTGACCTTATGAACAGATTGGATGGAAAATAAATGTTATGGTGGGCCCTACAAATTGTTTAACAGTGAAAATCATTATCTCCGCTGCTATCTATGGTGTGGGCCAGATGATCTTTTGATATGATTTATTTTTTGGATAATGCTCTAAAATTATCTCTAAAAATAGATGAACGGTGTAAATATAGTAAATACATCACTGTGAGGCCCATTTAACTTTGAACTCCTTTGAACCGTTATTACAACTCGAGCTCGAGGAATGTCGGTGCTCGTCTTCGCACGAGACGTACCTACAGTAGCTATATTGCGGTGTGAGGTACACCAGCCAGTCCGCTTCCAGCTGGATCGTGATTCGTGGCATGGACAAAGTTGCTCTTGCGACAGGAATATCTTTTGCCCAGACACGCTAGCTTCTTTATGTTTTTCTGAAGAGGAGGTTACGGTACGTTGGGCTTGTGGTTAGTCGCTCATCATGGCTGCTTCGTGCCCACGTAATTCATGCGTTAAATCATGTGGCTCAGATTACTCCATCAGCATACTTAATATATTTGGCCATCAGCTGGATGGACCAGATGATCTGATTCTTTTACAAGAAGGCCGTGTTATGGATAGGCAAGTACAGCGCTCGCGCCCATCCAAGACAAGCCCCATTTCGATGCGTGTCGCCAATCCGTCCATCTAGGTCTTTCTGTTAATGGGTGACTCTTAAAAGTTCAAGGTAGGTGGATAATCCTGGCCACCTGATTTCCCTTTTGAACATAGACCGTTTGATCGTTTCCATTCAAACCGTATTAATCAAATGGATAAGGTTGTCCACTGCTGCCATGTTGGAAGCGGATTGCGTAGTGAGTTAGCTTACTGAGTAAACTCTGTGAGGTCGACCATGATTTATGCATTTTATCCGCTCCGTTCATCCGATTTTCCAAATAATTTTAAGGCTTAGAGCTCAAAAATGAGGAAACGGATTGGCTACTCCCCCTGCCACCTGCCAAGTGCTCTATGAGCCTCACCATGATGTATTTGTTTCATCCATACTGTCCATGTATTTTTCTAGATCATTTTATGTTATGAGAACAAAAATGATGTATATCCCAATCTCAGGTGGACTACATGACAGAAACAGTGTTGAATGAACTTCGATTATTAAAAACTTTTTGAGGGCTACAAAAGTTTTGGATCAAGCTGATATTTTTTTTTCCCTTCATCCTGGTCTGTATGACCCAATCAACAGATTGGATGTCAAATAAACAGTACAGTGGTCTTTGGGAAGATTTTAATGGTAGATATCCAATTACTACTGTTTAACTGTGGTGTGGTCCACCTGAGATTTATAACCCTCTCATTTTTTGTAACAAGCCCTAAAATGATCTGTAAAATTGGATGAACGTAATGGATGAAACAAATACATCATGGTGGGGCTCACATAGCACCGACCACCAGCCATCGGGCTGATAGTAGGGGAGTAGCCAATCCGTTCCCAAAAAACGAAGCATATTGAGTGTTCAAATGGGCCACACCACAGGAAACAGTTGACTTGAACTTCTACTGCTGAAAAGTTTTCCGTTCATCAATGGGTATATGATCTTATGAAAAGGTTGGGTGACAAATAAAAATTAAAGGTTGGGTGACAAATAAAAATTACTATAGGGCCTAGCAAGGTTTCAACGATGGAAATCATTATCCCCACTGTTTCCTGTGGTATGATCCACTCGATCTTTGCATATGCTTTAATTTTTTGCTCAACCCCTTAAATTAGATGAAAAAATGGATGAACGGTGTGGATAGACTACATACATTCAAGGTGGGCCCAACTGAGTTTACTCAGTACGATAAGAGCGTACTGGGTAACTCAGTACGCAATCCGATTTCTGCATGTTACTCTTGTTACCCATCCACCATCTAAAAGAGCACGGTCCAGATCATTTGCCGTTGGGTTTGACCATCAATGCACTCAAGCGCGACGGATGAAACCAGCCTCAGTTTTCGTCAGACATCGGCGTCGAAAAAGGGCACGTCCTCATTTGAAATTCAACTATCGGGAGTAAGATAACAGACGCGACCAGCTTCTTCGGACATAATACACGCGCTTTGAATTTTGAGAATGGAACCATGGATCAGTAATCCAGACCATTAATTTTTTGTGACCCACATAGTTATAAAAATCCAGATTATTAAAATTTTACCCTTTTGGATTTGTACGCTAACGGTAGCCTAAATTGAAATCGAGAGTCCAAATATTGATTGGTGAAAATTTCCAATTTGGAAGACTTCTAGCGAATCGTTTTCCAGTTCCGTCTGAAACTGAAAGAGGAAGTGATTCTACGCGTCCTTGCAATAGTCACGAGAGCACTGGAATTCTCTCCCGCACCTGTTGTACCCCGTGCATAAAACACAGAAGTTTTTGCGGCCCACCATATTTTATATGTAAAATCCAATCCGTCTATTACGTTTTTATCCTCGATTTTTAGCCCCAAAGACCAAAATTGATCTAGATCCACAACTTAGATGGGCCAAACCGCATAGAATAACGAGGATGGATGAAGATAAGATACAAAAATCAGCCTGACACGAATGTCGACCACAGCGTGTGAAGGGTTTGGGAAGCAATTTTACATTATTTCTACCGGTGCAGTCTATGTGAGATTTTAATCAAGCTCAGCTTCTGCATGTACGGTCCAAATCCTGATTCTTACCTGATGGACGGAGTGGATTTTACACGTACAGCAGGGTTGACCCCCACAGATTTTGGATGGGGCGCGGCTTCGGTGGGTGTATCACTGACTGTTGGACCCACCGTAATGTATGTAACTTGCATCCCCCGTTAGTCAATTTTGACAGTTGATTTTAGTGCTTGATTCAAAAAAATGAAGTAGATCCAATTGTTAAGTGGACCACACCAAATGAAAAGGTGGTGATTAACTATTAAAAACTTCTTGTGGCTACAAAAGTTTTGGATCAAGATAATATATATGTTGTCCATTTATCCAAGTCTTTTTGACATTACCAACGGGTTGGATGGAAAATAAACATTCGATTGCCCTTGAGAAGTTTTTAATGGTGGGTATTCAATCAATACTGTTTCCTTGATGGTGGTCCACCTAAAATTTTGATATGCTTCCTTTTGGTTACCATTTCCTAAAATGAGCTTTCAAAATGGATGGACCCAGTGGATGTAAGCCCCGTATATCACAGCGGACCCACGGGACGCAGATTGCCTGCTGACTGACAGCGTCAGTAGCAAGGTGGATACTGACAGTGATCGTTAGGCATTTTTCCAATCATTACGGAGCATGAGCTAAAAAATTAGGTAGAACCAAATCTTGAGTGGACCACGCTACAGGAAAACTGTGTCGATTGAATGCCATCATCAAGAACTTCACCCAAATCAGTACTATGCTTATTTATCATCCAACCTGGTGATTAGGTCATGTACACTTAAATGAAGAGAAAACATAAATATTAACTTAATTTAAAACTTTTGTGCCCTTTAAAAACTTTTAATGGTAAGTATTCAATCACCATTATTTTCTGTGGTATGGTACATATAATAGCTTGATATGACTCATTTCTGGGCCATGCTATAAGATGGTCTGGAAAGCGTGGATAGGATATATCTATCACTGGTCGCAACCTCGCTATTAACGCGGTCCGCACGCAATACGCGTCCGTTGCGGGAGATTCCGGTCCGTCACAACTCACAAGACTAATAGAAATACGTGTGATGCACGGTGTGCTCACGTGGCATTACCGAACGCCACTTCATGCTGAGAGTCGTGTGGACTAACCTGCCTGCGTTGAAATGGATGTCGATTGTGCTGTAACTCACCGAGCTATGACGTGGTGAGTAAAATCCGTAGTGCCATCATGATTTATATGTTTTATCCGCACTGTCCATCCATTTTTACAGCTATTTTTTGGTATGAGCTAGAGCTGGGCAACGGTCCGAGTCTGATCGGATTTCGATAGATCCGATCAGATCCTAAAATTTGGGTCGCCTGATTCGAATCCGATCAGATCCGGTGCCGGATTCCGGTCACCTGACCCAATCCGATCCTAACGGTAAATTGACTGACCCGATCCGACGATCCGTGACCGATCTTTTCTTTTTTTTTTTTTTTCTTTTTTTTTTTCCTTTTCTTTTCTGTCTTTTCTTTTCTTCTCTTTTTCTCTCTCTCTCCTCTTCCTTGCAGCGGGTGGCCGTGGCTCTTTTGCTCGACGGAAAGCGGTCAGCGGCCGATCTCTCTCCCTAACTCTCTTTCTTTTTCCCACGTTTCTCTCTATTTTTACTTTCTTTCTTTGATTTCCTTCCTCCCTTACCGTCGGACGAAAGGGTCTTACTCACAGGAATATGATTTTCCAGCTTTTGTTAGCTGGAAGGGAAGAAAGAGAAGCGTCGATTCGGATTTCAGTTCGGGTCGGTCGGTTTTATTGGCTATCCGAATCCGATCCGAACTACATTCGGATTTGCCCTTTTGCATCCGAATCTAACCGATCCAACTTACCGATCCTGTTCGAATCGGGGCGGATCGGGGCGGATCGGGGCGGATCCACCAGATCAGACCCATTTTGCACACCCCTAGTATGAGCCCAAAATTGAATCATATTCAAAGCCCTAGGTAACCAAACTATATGAAAGAGTGGCAATTGAACTCTGATTTTTGAAAACTTATTAAGGGCACAGAAGTTTTGGATCAAAATGATATTTGTGTTTGTCTTTCGTTCACGTCCGTGTGATATTATAAACAAGTTTGATTACCAAAAAAGAAAATCACCGTAGGCCCCAAGAAAGTTTCAACCGTGAACGTTCTATACATCAAAACTGTTTCTTTGGTGTAGTCAATTTATTTTGGATATGCTTTAATTTTGAGCTCGACCCTAAAATGATCTGAAAAAAAACAGATGAACGGAGTGGATAATGACACATACATCATGGTGGGCTCTACAGAGTTTAATCACCACACTGCCACGCCATAGATTGACGAATGGTGAGTTACTACACAATCCGCCTCCCGAATGGTTGCTTGGCTTCTCTCGTCAGAGCGTTCCCTACCATAGACCGTACGGTGGCTTGTTTCGACTCTCAGATAGCATCGGCGGATTGATCTTAACCGTTTATTATCAAAGCGTTTGTCTTATAAACATGCTTCATGGATAATCTTGTCCCTTAAATCTCGAATTTGAATAAGACTCTTAAAAGGTAACTTTTCAATGTTCCATGCTCATCTATATACGCAATCACGAGCTCAACAAATTATTCTTTAGACAGCAGCCACTACAACAAAAGGGGCCTAAGCCGACCGATGGCCCAACCCTTTACCCGCGGCCAGTTTTACCGGCTGCGGGCAAAGGGTACCCCTATAAAAGCAAAAAATAAAAAGCCCTAACCCATATGAGCGCCGACTCTCTCTGCCTCTCCCTCTCGCTCTCGCTCTCGCTCTCGCTCTCCCTCGATCTCCTTCTCTCTCCTTCTCCCTCTCTCTCCCTCTCGCTCGCTCTCCTTCTCCCTCTCCCTCCCTCTCTCTCACTCTCGCGTGCTCTCCCTCTCCCTCTCCCTCTCGCACGCTCTCCCTTTCCCTCTTCCTCTGCCTCTCCCTCTCTCTCTCCTCTCACTCTCACTCTCCCTATCTATCTCTCTCTCCAAACCCTATTCCTCTCTCTCTCTCTCTCTCTCTCTCTCTCTCTCTCTCTCTCGATCTCCTCGGCCCTCTGTTGCAGTTCGGTCTTCTGCAGCTCGTGGATCTCAGATTCTCATCTATTTCAGGTATGCTTTGTCGAATACAAATCCCTAATTAGGGATTTGCATTGTCGAATCCATTTTTAGGGATTTGCATTGTCGATTTCCGTCTGTTTTTTTTTTTTTTTTCACTCATGGATCTCGATTCTCATCTATTTCGGTATGCTTTGTGAATACAAATCCTAATTAGGGATTTGCATTGTCGAATCCATTTTTAGGGATTTGCATTGTCGATTTCCGTCGTCTTTTTTTTTTTTTTTTTTTTTTTTTTTTTTTCAACTCATGGATCTCGATTCTCATCTATTTCGGTATGCTTTGTCGAATACAAATCCCTAATTAGGGATTTGCATTGTCGAATCCATTTTAGGGATTTGCATTGTTGATTTCTGTCTGTTTTTTTTTTTTTTTTTTTTTTTTCACTCATTTATTTCACATATCGATTCTTGTTTTCTTATCTTGTGTTGGTGCTTTGGCTCCTAGAAAGTATTTCTAATGGAAATGGAATCCATTAGAAAGGGTTGCTGAACATGTTTGGTTTCTGGGAAATGCTTGAAAATGGATCCTATTTCATGTTTTGGGGCCATTTTCCTTCATAAAAGTTGGGAAGCAACTTTTGGAGATATCATAGGTCATATTCTTGAAATGTTTATGTAGCTAGCCTTGAAATCTCACAATGATGCTAGATAGTCACGGTTCATTTTCACTTTTTTTAGCTCACCACCAACTCGTAATGAGATATGATAATGTTTGAATAAAAAGACGAGATTTTCGAAATTTGTGAAAGTGTAGAAGGAAATGGAAAGTAAAACTACAACACGAAGGAAAAACCAAAAAGAAATAAAAAGAAAAAGAAACAAAGAAGAAAAGATAATGAAAAAGGAACAACCGTAGGGTGGAAAAGGGGCATTAGCTTTGAAAATTCAGATTAACTCCAATAAAGAAAAACAGTTTTCAAGATCTGAAAATGTGGAAATTCCACCAAAGAAAAAAAAGGAAAAAAAGAAAAAAAAAAAACCAAAGAGAATGGAATTGGGGGAAAGAAAAGAACTTCCAAGGCTTGAGTTTGGATCACCTAATTTTTGTCCTCATCCTAACACTACCTGGTGCATATGGTGGGCCGAGTAGATGTCACATACACAAAGACAAGATGGGCTCCACAGAGCTTTTTGCTGCACGGGAACGATACAAGTAGTATAAAATCTGAATCCTAATTTGCTCCTTGTGCAAGAGAACATGATCATAGGTATACATGTACTCGTATGTATTATCTATTTTATATTTGATCATCCACTTTGCTAATGGCCCATTCGCATCTGTGGAGTCAGTATCACTTAAAGTTTTATCATGATTTCACTAATGGAAAACTTGTTTGACCGTGAAAAGTTATTTATCATGATTTCACTAATGGAGATAACGTTGTTGTTATTAGTATCAAAAGATGCAAAGTGTAAAGGAGCAACTGTTATTTACTCCAACAATATCCATTGTGTTGTATCTTTATAACCCTTGCACATGGTTTTCTACCTTGTATGCAATGCACAACTGGAACGTATCTTTTACGAAAAATATTGTTCTTTTTGTTTGCCATGCTTTGATTAATTCATTTAATAACGAGCTTTGAACTGTTTTGGCTTTTGAACTGTGGGGTTGCCATGCTTTGATTAATTCATTAACCCTTTTGGTTGGTTGATCATGACCTTGCTCATCTTCTGCATGTGTTGTGAACCAGGAAAGGAAGAAGGCTGATGTTCTCAATGAGATACAACATCCAACCAGGAAATTGATAAAAAGGGCACTAATAATGTGGTGCAAAATTTGATATCACATTGGAATTTTTGAAGGTCTAGCGGTTCTAATTTCCTCCACTTGTGATGCGCTTTTTCATTTGTAGTTAGATTTTTTCTTAACAAAGAAATATTTAAGAAAGAAAATACAAAGAATGTTCCCATTCAATAGATCAAAAAGGAAAAAAAAAAAGACCAATTATTCTCGCTAGGATCTTCCAATCCCATGGATTTTTGGTGCATCAGACATCCTTTGCTAGTCATTTAGTAGTCTAGGTACTGTGCAATGTCTTAGCTGAAAAGGTATATTACAAATTTGGGTTTTCAGTATGACAGGTGTCGCCTATGGCTCAATGATGCAAACAACTGGTATTTGATGTCCTCTACCGGATAACAGACATCCCTTCTTGGAAGCTTACAAGATCAAGATAATTGTAAGTGTAATCCCATGGCTTGTTCAAACTTACACCATTCTAATTGAATATGCTCTTTCCCTATTGTTATATTTTGAAATACTGGTAGGGTTTTGGTATAAATGAGATATTCTGGTTCTCACAATCTGATTCTGGTATAAATGAGATTTTGAAAAAAAAAAGGGCTTTAAATGAGATATTCTGGTATAAATGAACTGCAATTAACTGGTATAAATGAGATATTCTGGTATAAATGAGATATTCGGGCATAAATGAGATTCTGGTATAAACTATGACACTCCTTATCCAGTTAATAAACTATGACAAAAGTTTTTTTAGGCATCGACCAAAACTATGACAAAAGTTTTTTCTGGTATAAACTATGACACTCCTTAGGATCTACTGATCTAGGACATTATGTAGCACCTCTCACCCAAGCTTGGCCCTAAATCAGTGAGTCGAGGCTCAAGACCACATATTTCCTCTTTGCTTGCAACAATTTTTCATAACATTCATGTTTTATTGTCATTGGTTATCTAACCCAATGCCCGATTCCTACTTGCTGTAGCTTGGTGGTCATTGGTTGGATCCTTGTCACGGTCACATTTGTCTTGTCTGGTGTATTTCTTCTTCTCCACAAGTAAGTGATATTGGGTTATACTAATTATCTATACTTCTTCTCCACATATTTGAGTCACTTTTCTAGATAGGATTATTGTCAAAATGCAAACATGCTCTTTACTTTACTAGGAAACTTCAAATGACATTTGTGTGTATGGTGCATGTATCAGTACACAAATTCCTTGATTAGAGATAGATGAGAAGGAAATATTCTCAAATTTCAATCAGAACAGTTGCCGCAACACCCGAATTTAAGGGCAATTCAATGTGAACTGTGATGATGATTGATTTTATTCAAAGTCTGCTTGGTAGTAAGTTTTAATGTTTTAAAACTCCAAATTGCTGGGTTGTTGGCACAAGAGGCTATTCTTCTGTTTATGCATCCAAGCAACTTAAGTCTAGGGAGAAATTTAAACATCATAGTTAGTGTAGGATGCTGTTGTACTTAGCAGTTGATGTTCTGTGTACATTCAGCAAACTCAGAATCCACAATCGTGTTTATAATAAATTTACCTGTTATCCCCTTTAGTAGTTTGGTTTGATGTTTGTGTTTTCCTGGTCCTTCAATTTAACAATGTCAGAATTGTCTACAGTCTGTTTAATATTGATTAATATTGTGTTCTCCAAACATTGTGTTCCCCAATGCAAGTGGAGCAGTTGTTTGGAAATCCAGGGCATGGTTGTGCATGGAGCATATATACCCTTAAAAAATTGCACTGAGTAGATAGATGACAGTAATTAAACCATTCATTGTGAAATCTGGCTATCAGACAATGATAAAATAATAAAAGTTCAACTCTTATTTTAATAATTAAAAAATATGAGAATCTCTCTAAAGTAACTAAGTTATTTGAGAGACACTAATATGTGGCGGATATATCATGTACGTATAATGGTAGACCACACTTCATGCTACCATAATCATGGTCCTCTACCGTAAAAATGACAATCCATGCATGATAGGTTGAAAGTCTATGACTTTAAGAGCGCATTTGGATACCACCTTATAAGTTACCTTTTCTATACATTTAGAGCAGGAGATAAGTAACTTATTTCAAATAAGTTTGGTTTATGTTAAGTTATAAGTAACTTTTCTAAGTGTCCTCGTATAAACAGTCACATCGCCAAAGTATGAAATTTTAATTCCAAGTAGAAACATTGAACCATAGATGCCCACAGGCCTTATCTATGGTATTAGTTATTACATAGAATTGAAGCCATGATCCATTAATTGGAACTTAAGCTAGCGGTGTTCAAGGGGGCCCAACCATGATCAAAGCCGACCATTTCCTAGGATGGGTCCACTGTGGATGGGATATGGCCCCAATAAGACTCTGATTAGCTGATCAAAGCCATTCAAATATGAGCATCTGCAGCTATCCATTCAACATCCACCACACGGCAATCTACAAAACTCCCACTTTGTCCAACGGTCTTTGTTGATAACGAGATGGTTCACTTGGGGCACGTTAGGTATGAAAAGTCATATATAGCTCCGCATGATGCTCACGGAGAAATAGAATATCTTGACTTTGAGAATTACTCACACTTCGATGATGCATCTTGGCTAAAATGCACCTGTTAGTTTCTCTGACCTATAAATAAATAAATAAAAGAGAAAATGGATTTAAAAAAAAAAAAAAAAAACTCTTGTAAGTAGGGATGGCAATTGGTTAGGTCTCACCCTGCGCTCAACTAGCCCATCCACTTTTGAAGTAGGTTTCAGCCAAGCTAAATGGGTAGTGGGTTAGGCTCGGGCTAAAAATGTTTTCTATTTAGACAAATGGGTTGGACTTGGGTTGAAGCCTACCTGACCCATCCATATAGGTTATCGATGGTTGGGCCAGATGATCTTACCCAACTGTAGCAACAACCTAAAACAAAATAAAGGGAAAAAAATAAGTATGGATGAACTGTCCATGTGCTGACAAGGATACACTGTAGATAGCCTTAGCATTACACATGCACACCTACATATACCCCAAATGGGCACTCAAACCATTAACCTCAATGTTAAAACGCATTATTTTTACCACTGAGATATGAGTTGGAACCTCAATATTGTTGAGTAATCTAACGTATTGATAATTAAATAGGCAGATTGAGTCAGGCCACGTATATTGAGTTTTAAGTGGGTTTGGTCGATTTCAGGGTAATGGGTTTTGGGTCAAGCTTGATCCGCAACTTGGATTGTCCGGCTTGGTCTGAGTTGAGTCAGTGACTCGTGCCAAGTCAGTGATCCTTGGTTTGAGTGTAAATTCTACATTAAGCATGTAGTTTTTCTTTGCTTTGTAATTTAAAAAAAAAAAAAAATTAAAAAATTCTTACCAGGTTCATCCAAGAAAGGCATAAGATCATATTTAAACATTATTTATATGAAAACCTACATATAAATTTGATAATCAATCCACAACATAAATAGTTGGATATGAGTCAACTAATTAAATAAATGAGTTGTATTTTTCATTTTAAAAAAAAAACTTTTTACATTGACCTGACCTTGATGTATTGAACCACTCCTATTCTCAAAACTAGGACACGTTGGATTTGCAATGCACTTCAACATAGAAGAAGTAAGAGAGAAATAACAATAACAAATTCGCTTGAATTTGAAATAAAGAAAGTTGAAGTTGTGGGTAAAATATAAACCGTTTGTTTAGATTTTGTAAGTAATATTTAAATTAAGCTATGAAGTTTAAATTTCGTTTAGACAAAACAGCTTATAAATTAGACTTATAAAAGTCGGGCAAACTTTACAAGCTAGTTGAAACAAGGTTTTGCCTTGCCTTTCTCCTTTCCATGGCATGACGGGTCTGATGGGTCATGGCCACCTCAGGCATCATGAAAGGCATCCATATAGAGTGTTTGGCACCATTTTTTATGCTGGTGATTCATCCATTGTACATATGGCATGCATGTACAGCACATCAATACCACCTGGCTTTGGCCAATGTCGTGGATGGAGCTTAATCTGAAAATTACACTGGTCGGATGATCTTAACAACTGATTTTAGCCGCTCGCCATTTCATTTTTTAACTGTCCATTTGATGGCCAGCTCTTAGGCAGTTAGGATTGTTTGATCAGTATGATTTTCAGGCTATGTTCCATCCACAATGGCCCCATGATTTGGTTATGCCATGTTGAGACTGACTCATCGCCAACTAAAACACAGTAGCGCACACAATGTAAATCAAACAAACTTCTTTTTGAAAGTGACAATGTACATCAAACATACTGGGAATGACCTTGGAGCAAATATGTCACTGAGTATTCCAACATGAGATTTCCTTCTACTTTGAAATAACATGGGCATTCAAGAGATCTTGATTACACCGAGATAGACAGTCCAAGTCGCTTTTTTTAGTCTTAAGGAAATTCCTATATGGAATCACCAGACCTAGAACTTGGCTTCTAAACAAAGAAAGCCAATTCCTGTGGTACAAAAGTACAAAGAAGAAAGCAAATGTTGGCCTTTGTCAAAATTGTCATATTCAGCGACAATGGTGAAGTACAGTTCCTGTGAAGAACTGTGACAAAAATGCTCTTTTTTGCGTGATTTTAATTTCTTTTTATTCAATCACATATTTTTGTAAAATTATGTACAAGGGGAAGGCCCAAAAGGACATGGATGGAGGTAGTAAATTATGTACAAGGTAGTAAGAAAAGTCTTGATAACCTATGGTCTAACTGAATGTTTGGCCCTTGATAGAGCAGGTGGAACAGGATTCATGTAGCCAACCCCAATTATTTGGGATAAGGGTTAGGTGATGATGATTTCCGTAGATATTGTTATACAAAATGGAAAGTTCAATAAGTTTAAGATGATTGAGTTCAAGTTCTACTAAAGATCTAGTAGAAGGTCAAGCTCCAGCTTCAACTACAAGCTCTATTGAATAATCAAGTAGACAAACAAGTTCCATGAAGTTTAAGCATCCCATCTACTTCAATGTTTAGTCTTTTCGGTATATATGAGACCTAGAAAAACCTTAGGCTTAGGTTCTTTCAAGACAAACTTAAATGAGTTTAAGACAACTACATTTACAAGACAAGTAAGATGCAATAGATATAGATTCCTTCATTTTGATGGAAGCAAACCTCGCTCTTTACTTTACCAGAAACTTCAAATGACATTTGTTGCTAATCTTGATAACCATATGATATATGCTTTGTATGTTTATTCAAAGTTGTTATATATGAGAATGAAGTTGTTAATCTTGATAACCATATGATATATACTTGGTATGTTTATTGAGTTGACTTATATTGCAAGGTTATATCAAAATTTATGCAAATCCAGTGCTCACGTGAGTCACAATAGGAAAATACAAATTTGGGCAGATGCTTTATATGTATTACATTTTTTTCTTAAATTATTATTGTGACTTGTTAGTTTATAATTGTGACTTGTGATTTGTAAGTTAGATAATTAGTTACTCGTTTGAGGATTTCTATGTGGCCATACATAGATATGGTGTGTTTTTGGTGGCATAGAAATCGCTCAAATTGTCCCATTTTGACAGTTTCAGGTTAGATGGAGAGTATGCTTTCATATAATCTATTTAAATGTTCATGTTTGATCCGCGGTTCATCTCCTCGTTTATCTCTGGATATGTTTCTTCCGTTCCGTATCCAATGCCAAATATCTTTACATTGCTTTAGATATTTGGCATCGGAATGTAACGTAAGATCAACTTATCTGGAGATGCATGGGGAGATGCTGCCGAATTTTCGACGTGGACGTTTAAATGGGAATATGAAAGTATTACAATCTATCCAACCTTGGATGAGTAACTAATTTAGGATTTAATTGAGCGGTGGTCCCTAGAAGCTTGTTAGAGATACCATTAGGGATTCTATTGGATGTTTAAATCTTTGACAATAGTTAATCATCAAGTGAGTCATTCTAGTTAATCTTTCGTAGGAAGCTTTGTCGGGCCCACATTGTATTTCCACCAACTTGTCTTTCCAAGTGGCCGAGGAACATAGTGATGGATAAGAGTTGGATTCGTATGTCAAGGTACCTCAATAACTTTTCGTTGTTATGGCCCATTGGTCAAGATGCATTTTTTTGACATGTCCTCCAATTTCATTGGATGGTTTAGGGTGAGCAACGAATACTTAAGTGGAGCTGTGAAATTCTTAGATTTTGCGTTTGCAAATGCAAGCAATAGAAGGAGGATCCTATGTCCATGTAAGAAATGCAACAACAACTACTGGGTGTCTCGACAAGAAGCATACGATCATATTGTGTGTGATGGATTTAATACGAGTTACACACATTGGCGTTTTCATGGAGAAGCTACGTCTTCTTTTATGCCTGCTACTACAAATGTTGAAGGTGATGATCTGGATCCATGCGACGATATGCACGGATTATTGGAAGATGCATTTGGTCAAGAGAGTGATGCAGAATATGGACCTACACCGGGGCTTAATACCGAAGCGCAACAATTTTTCAAATTGGTGGAAGACGCCGATCGGGAATTGTACCCAGGGTGCAAGAAGTTCACCAAGCTATCTTTCGTTGTTCGACTATATCATGTGAAGTGCCTCGGTGGATGGAGTGACAAATCGTTCACCATGTTGCTTGAATTGCTGAAGGAGGCACTCCCCGAGGGTGAAACTTTGCCAAAGTCTTTCTATGAAACCAAGAAGATCATTGGGGACTTGGGCTTAAAATATGACAAAATTGATGCTTGTCCCAACGATTGTATGTTGTACTGGAAGGAGGCCGCTGGTGAGCAATCATGTGCTACATGTGGTGCTTGTAGATGGAAAACGGTTGAACATCAGTCAGATGACGAGGCAGCTTCTTCATCAGCAAAAGATCAAAAAATTCCGGCTAAGATATTACGCCATTTTCCCTTGAAACCAAGGTTACAGAGATTGTTCATGTCGTCAAAAACAGCTTCCTCTATGAAATGGCATTTCGAGAGTCGCACCAACGATGGAATATTAAGGCATCCTGCTGACTCCCCAATGTGGAAAACTTTTGATCATGACCACCCGACATTTTCTTCGGACGGACGCAATGTTAGACTCGGGTTAGCAGCTGACGGTTTCAATCCATTCAGGACGATGAGTATTGCCCATAGCACATGGCCTGTTGTTTTGATACCATATAACCTACCACCATGGATGTGCATGAAGCAACCGTATCTCATGTTGTCCTTGCTTATTCCTGGACCTTCTGGACCTGGTAATAACATCGACGTATATATGCAACCTCTGATAGATGAGTTGAAGGAATTGTGGGAGGTTTGCACAGACACTTATGATGCCTCAAGCAATGAGATATTTCGAATGCGCGTGGCATTGTTGTGGACTATTAGTGATTTCCCTGCATATGCAAACTTGTCTGGATGGAGCACTAAAGGACGCCTTGCTTGTCCTTGTTGTAATAAAGACACTTCATCTAAATGGTTAAAACATGGTCGAAAGTTTTGTTATATGGGTCATCGTCGATTCTTGGAACCTGATCATAAGTTTAGAACTGATAGCAAATCCTTTGATGGCACGGAAGAATTTTGTGAGGCGCCAACTCCACTATCTGGGTCTGATGTGTTGGCTCAGTTACAAGGAATTAATGTCACCTTTGGAAAGAAGATTGTAGGCAGTCATGGGCATAAGAGAAGACGAGAAGACAATGAGGAAGAAAGATATAACTGGAAAAAGAAGAGCATTTTCTTTGATTTGCCGTATTGGGAGCATAATCTATTGCGTCACAATCTGGACGTGATGCATATTGAAAAGAATGTATGTGACAATGTGCTTGGGACATTGTTGAACATCGAAGGGAAAACAAAGGACAATATGAAGGCACGTCTTGACATGCAAGATATGGGTATAAGACAAACATTACACCCAAGGCAGCTCTCATTAATTAAAATATATTTGCCACGTACATGATTTTCTATGTCATCGAGTGAGAAGGATGATTTCTGCAAAGTCTTGAAGCGGGTGAAAGTTTCAGATGGTTATGCACCAATATTTCACGATGTGTGCATCTCAAAGAGTACAAAATTTCAGGACTCAAGAGCCATGATTATCATGTTATGATGCAACAAATACTTCCATTGGCGATACGAACAACACTTCCTCAGCGTGTGAGCTCAACCTTGCTTGAATTGAGCAGTTTCTTTAGGGAATTATGTTCCAAAGTAGTCCGAGTAAAAGATTTCGACCAACTGAATCTCGAATTACGCTAACACTTTGCCATCTAGAAAAGATCTTTCCACCTGCTTTTTTGATATTATGGTGCATTTGCCTATTCATTTAGCGGGTGAGGCCAAATTAGCAGGACCGGTACAATACCGATGGATGTACCCCATCGAGAGGTGCGTGCTAATATTTATAAATTAAATTTATTTTCCATGCTATTCCGATCATGCTAATCGATCATATATTTCTAAACTGTTTAGTGTTTAATATTGGTGACCATAGGTACCTACATACACTGAAGTCCTATGTACGTAATAGAAGTCGGCCCGAGGGTTCAATTGCAGAAGGGTACTTGGCAGAAGAATGCTTAACTTTCTGCTCGAGGTACTTGCATAATGTACAGACAAGGTTCAACCGACCAATACGGAATGATGATTATAGTAACACCGTTACAGAACAATCATCTATTTTTCCACGAATAGGTCGTGCATTAGGGAAGGCTAAAGATTGTGTACTGGATAAAGTTGCATTTACACAAGCACATCGATATGTTCTGTTTAACAGCAGCGCACTCATCCCGTTTCTTGAGTAAGACAATTATGACACTTAATTTATACATATGGAAAATAACTTCCGACTGTTTCTTACTGGAACCAATTTATATACAGAGAACACATGAATGTTGTTAAGCAGAAGAATCTTCGCGCACGACCAAGGGATATAGAACGCATTCACAATGAAACATTTCATGAATGGTTTAGCGATCATGTAAGTAGTCGATGCAATAAGTTAGTTGACTGACATGTGCATGTTCATTTATTTTCATTGTCTAGACACATGCTTCTATTTTAACATTTTTTTATATTCGAATAGGTTGAACAATTGCGCTATGTAAAGAATGAGCAAGTCTCAGAAGACCTTAGATGGTTAGCTCGAGGTCCTAATATGACAAGAAGATATGAAGGTTTTATAGTAAATGGCTTTAGGTTTCATACTAAAGATCGAGAGAAGAAAAGAAAAACTCAACATAGTGGAGTTGTGGTCACTGCAAAGACATCAAGCTTTTCAAGTATTAATGACAAAAACCCTATTGCAGGAGATGTTACTTACTATGCTGTCTTGATAGACATCATTGAACTGGAATATTGTGGTGATCGAAAGGTTGTATTATTTAAGTGTGATTGGGTTGATGTTCTATCTCAGGGTAGGGGTGTGAAGAAGGATAAGTTTGGGTTCACGCTTGTGAATTTAAAACGGTATGCCATACTGGTCAACAGTTGTTTGACGAACCATTTGTGTTCGCATCTCAAGTTGAGCAGGTGTTCTATGTGCAAGACCCCGTCGAGAAAGATTGGCATGTTGTAGTGAGGACCAAACCCAGGGATTTGTTTGAGATGCGTGGGGAAGAGTCTGCAGATGATGTTGACACCAACTTAGAGAGTTCGTCATTTAATGATCAAAGTTTGGAAGAATTGAGTGATGACATTATTAGTTGGGAAAGGATAGATATCGATGGTACAACAATTGTCACACCTTTACTACCTGCCCAAGGTGAGCTAAGAACAAATAATCTTCTGTGATTTTGCTTGTATTCATGCTTATTATTGTGAATTGCACTTACGACGTGTTTGATGTTTCTAGACATGTTGGCGAGTCGTTGGCTGAAGAAATACCACTCATTCTCTCCAAATTCTGCCTTATCTAAGACCCACGAACAATCAAATCAATAGAAAACCTTAGACGGCTGAAATCATTTGCTAACAAAAAGAATCATATACCAACATAGATGTAATTCAAAAACTAACCAGGTAAATCCCACGAGTCAAATTTGTAAATATCAACTTCTGGGATAATCGATACAGGGCAAGGCATGGATTTGGCTTGATTTCGGAGATAAAACATGATTAATTCCTCATCAGTTGGATGAAACCTAAATCCTGGAGGAAGAGTAGAGCTGTTTACTCTCTCCATGCAGCCTCAATTAAGAAAGAAAAAGAAAAAGAAAAAGAAAAAAAGCTAAGGGAAGAAGAAGAAGAAGATAGAAGAAGAGGGATTGAAATGTTTGAAAGGAAAGATGAAGCTGTTTTATCTTTGCATTTTCTTGTCATCTAGTGAGGTAGGCCAATACTATGGATTTACATATACTTTTGACTTGTAAACCTAGGATTGGAAGAGGCAGTACATGGTTAGGAAGATTCCTTCCAGTTACCATCCAATCTCTGCACCTTTGGTGGGCGAACACGCGTTATCTCTGACTAGGAAAGACAAGGATAAGCGTGGAATTTAGTAAAACACTTGGGTGCTTCTTATCCTGCCACGTCACTAATCGGATCCTTATTGGCAGCTGGGGCCCACCAATCTAATTTGGGTGGCCTCGGATCCTCATTCTATGTAAACAATAGATCCACTAGGCCACCAAGGCACATGTCAGTGATATCTGAGCCTTTCATCAAGTGATAGCCGCCATAAACACGACCTCAAGTGTTTGATTTGTATTTAGTGTATCAATTTTTGGATGCAATGTGAATATATTCAAAGCGGAAGAAATTGCTTTTGGATGTGCATGTAAGGGTGCTAGGAACTTTATTATTGTCCTGTTTTATACATGATTAGTTTTAATACATGTATATGCTTCAACTTATTTTACATATTTTTAAACTAGCTAAATCTTTGATCATAAGTTTGATAATTAGTCAGTTGCTTTCATAGGTGAGATTCTGACACACACACATGTAAATGGGAGATGGATGTGCAGATGGTGGCATGGGAGTCCATTTCCTTTATGTGGTTTCTCTTCTCACTTCCTATTTGGATTTTGTTTTCTACGGTGGATCTTGTGGTTACCCATAAACTTGAGGTGTCAAACATGATGATACGTTATGGATACGTTCTCTAGGTTGAAGTATCTGGGTATCATGTATTTTAATTAGACTTGACAGCATACAATACTTTCTTTGAGTTCCATTCCTGCGAATGTACTCCATAGGCAAATACTTCATTCAGAATTAAACCACATGCTCCATCATTTTTGTTTTTGTTTTCGAGGGGAAACTGCTTCAAGTGTAACAGGCAAGCGGCTCCCTAATACCAAGTCGGGTGCGCTCCAGTGGTATTGATACCACCTTAAGCTACGGTGGTACTGGATAGATGTGTGGCCCACGTGATGTTTGCACGAATGATAAGGTAAAGAAACAAGCTATTTACCATGTGCATCTATTGTTTACATAGAATGAGAGCTCTGTTAATTGGTTTGTTGTTGCATTGACATAAATTTTATCAGGTCTATGTCTCTACCATTTAAGCCCGCAACTATCCTCAGAATCGGCTTCCAAAGGTATTATCTAAGCTCCTCTGTCGTTGGTTTTCCATCAGTGGAAATTGTTCTAAAGTCGAGTACTACTATGATATTTTCTCATAGGATTTAGTTTATGGAATTTTTTAGCATCTATTGTGCCTGATGCAAGCTCTACTTTGGAACTGATCTTTAGTACTTCACAGATTTTTCCTTGATGATGAAAGTCAATGCCAACACTATCTTCGTTCAAGGTAGACTACTTATTTTGACCCAATTCTCGACCTGTTTGGATGCTGCTTGTTTACAATCTAGTTTTGTTTATGCTGAATGGACTTTCATGGCAGTTAAAAGAGGTCTCAGGCAGTATTGTGTAAAATCAGTTGGGGAGGTAGTTCTATAAAATTTGGGTGTTGGATTATAATATTTCCTTAGTATCTTGTAATTTCTTGAAATGGTTCATTTAACTTAAAACAGTAAAATGTGCTTTCTTTTGTAGGTGATCGATGCATTGGCCAGTCTTTTATGTAGGTTATCTGCAGAGATACTATGGGATGGTCTTTTATGTAGGTTATCTGCAGAGATACTATGGGATGGTCGGGTATTTTTGTGCCAGATGATCTGAATGGTGTGTCCCATGTCTTCGAAATCTCAGATTTCCTGCATACGTGTCTACCTGCACGTGTGCTGGAGTATAGACAAGTAGGGCTGTAACCATGTGTGGGCTTTGCAAACCTCGTGTATTTTTATAGTAGGGGTGCTTCGGGCCGTTGTAATGTTTGGTGGACATTTAATGGACGGTTGTAATGAAAATAGTCAACGGCCTGAATTCAACTAAAAAATTTCCATTGATCATTGTTTAGTATCTATCCACTCCATCTGGTTTTGAGATGGTGATCCTAACATGGTGGGTCCCACGATTAATTTAAATTAATGTACGGTTCTGATTGTCCACCTCGATGGTAAATCTGTAGGTTTGGACCACACACGTGGCATGTGTATAATGATTAGAAGGCCCCACGAACGTACCATACACAATCAAGACGATATGTATCAACAGTGCCCATGGATGCCACGACGAGCGGAACCCCATTTGCTGACCGTTGGCAAAGGGTGCCCACCGCCATTTTAGTTCCCCCCATAGCGGCGGTAAGAAAAACCGTCAGGAAACTCCATGGCCGTCGGTAAACCCTTTACCGACCGAGCCTTTCCCTGCGGTTTGTAGACTGTCGGCAAATGCTTTGCCGGCGGTTTTTTGGACATTTACTGGCGGTTTTGACCGCCGGTAAAGGCCCACTTTCTTGTAGTGAGCCCGGAATCTATAATGTGAACGGTTCAGATCATTGTATAATATATAGTCTGTGGTTGGAAATGGCCGTTGTACACTATGGTGTGGCGGCTCCGTACCATGTCAAAACCCATCTTCTGAGCTATCAGCCCAGGATTATAAAATTTATAAAATTCGTTTTTTGGTTGTAGATAAGGTAGTTAATAAATCATGGTAGTTATAAGTGTGACGGTCTCAAGTTCAATTGGTCAGACTATGTCTAGATTTTGGTAAATACAGGGGGAGAAAGGACTTATTTCATGACTTGGAAATTAGAATTGAGTTTTGTCCATGCTCGGACAAAAAATCGGTCCAAGCACGGGCACTGTGGCCCCACCATGATGTGTGGATTTTATCCATGTGGTTTGTCCATTTTTTCAGATTATTTTAGGGTGGGAGCCCGAAAACGAGGCAGATCCAAGGCTTAAGCAGACTACACTATGGGAAGTAGGGGTGATAATGACACCCACCATTGAAACCTTTTTAAGGCTCACTGTGATGTTTATTTGCCAGCGAATCCGTTTATAAGGTAACGTAGAAACTTATGTAGCCCTCTCGAAGATTTTAATTGCGGGCATCTAACTCCAACGGTGTATTCCACTTCAATTAGATCTGGATTATTTCTGGACTCATACCTTGAAATGATAGAAAAAATAAATGAAATATGCGAATAAAAAATAAATTGTGCTTAAAGTTCAAGTACCAATACGTTACGGGCCTGAAACTATGACTAAATCTTAAGGGGTGCATGTGAATATGACCCTTTTAAATTTTACAATTTAAATCACAGTAAGTTACGTCTAATCACCTAAATACACAAATAGTTTAATAAATTGATTAATGTATTAAATTCAGCTCAACTCTAAACCAGAAAGATAGTGAACATCATGTAATCAATTTGTCAAATGTGTAGGCTGCAATATAGCTATGCATTCGTAATCATTCATTAAATAGGAAAAAACATAAACAAAATTTATTCACCCATAACACACAATGTATGGTGGTTCGGCTACTTGTCCACTTCCCTGCTGGTTGACGCACTCTCTCTTAGAGTGTACCGGTCACTAGCATAAGGGTTTTAAATCAGCATCACAATAAAACTTTACAACCTACACAAGGTTCTATAAGTTTTGCATGCATTAGTGACCTACGCAAGGTCTCGATGAGTTTGGATTGCACACTCTTAGTTAGCCATACCTAAGAACTAACCGCATACTCTTCCGCTGGAGGCCTACACAGGTCTTATCGAGTTTGGGCCTTCAAACTCATAAAACTCAAATCTACACAAGAAATTGTTTCAAATTATTGGACTTTAATATTAATAAACACTTAATTGGATGAGCCCCATGATAATGCCTTGATGAAGATGCATCATCTTCTTCAGCTTTATCAAACAACAACCTTGAAGAGATGCACAAATGTAGTGCCAAGGTTTGGGAGAAGGGTTGATGAACCTAACTGCAAGATATGGCTTTTGTAGGGTATAGGTTAGGGTTCTCCAAAGCTAGCAATCAATGACATTTAAGACAAGGGATATTCCTTCAAAGATCAAGCTCATGGCCATTTATGAATGCTTGAATTCATGATTCAATTCGAGCTTTGAACACTAATTAATGTTCTCTTGAAATAGAGGGATGAAGGATTTAGCAGGGGAATTACTTTCTCAAGGCTCTAAAAGATTCTCATTGAGTTGCAAAGAAACCCCATCAAGGGTTAAATAGATGTGCTTGCAACGGTAAAAAGGGAGAAGAAATCAAGTCTTTCGATGAGATCGAGAGACTCCTCAATGGGATCGAGTAATTCAAATTTCTAGCAGAATGGTTGCTGGACAGTTTTTAAGTTCTTACTTGATGCCGTCGAGTGGGTGTTCGATCCCATCAAGTGGTAGTCCGATGACATAGATAAACTCAAATATTCTTTGGAATGCTTGCTGGACATTTGTTGAGATCTTGCTCAATGCCATTGAGTGAGACTTTGATGCCATCGAAGCCCCTCGAGGACATGTCAATAGGATTGAGCTCCTATCGACTAGGGCCAAAATCAGCTTTTACTTTTGTTAAGCTTTGCCCATATTTCTCTTAAGTCCATGATTTGTTAGATGGACACTTCCTCTAGCCAACACAGGTTATGGGTATTCCTATCGAGTTTGGGTTAACTAAAGAGACATGTTTTTGGGATTTGCATGGTCATAGGTTTTGAAAAAGGTAAAGGCACTCTAGACATCTCACCTAAGGCTGATAAGCTTATGAAGATATATGAAAACCCTAAGCCCTAATCCAAGCCTAACCTCTAACCCTAAAACCTTGATCCCCAAGCCTAAACCTAACATTAAAGCCAAACCATGAGAAAAACCTAGTCAACCCATTGAGTCAACTAGATGAGTCAACTCACCGAGTCGACTCATCCAATTAAG
This sequence comes from Magnolia changhungtana, assembly GCA_030180095.1. NCBI lineage: Eukaryota > Viridiplantae > Streptophyta > Magnoliopsida > Magnoliales > Magnoliaceae > Magnolia > Magnolia changhungtana. The sequence goes on along the minus strand of JASAUF010000463.1, from coordinate 2,592,261 downwards.
TCACCTAGCCAACCTAGTCAACTCATTGAGTCAAGTCCAAATCAAAGATGGGCCCAACTTAAGCCTAAATTAAAGACCATTCAAAATCCACAGTACACAGCAAGCAAACACCACTTAGGACAGGGCCTTCACATGAGCAATGGGACCCACCTGCCAAAGCAGGAGGGATGCCATATCTTTGGCCACGCCCAACCATCTGTCAGTGATGTGGCACTCCTCCAACTTTCGACAGCTGTCTTCTCTTTGTGTGAAATTGGTGCTTAGAGCCCCCGTAGCCATCTACTCCACCAAGGAGAGTGAGAGTGAGGAAGAGAAAGAGCCTAGTCTTAGTACAACCCTAATAGTAGTCTCTTGATCCGACTTAAGTTCAATCTAAGCAACTTAAGATAGTCCTTGCGACACTACTGTCTATCTAAACCATCTAGTTTTCAATCCAGCTTCCTCTAATCCTAGTTTAAGCATTGTGCAACATTCATCTCACCCATAACACGGAACACACTTTGCACTGAATTGACGTGAGAGTATGCTTTGCGACTTGCTGAATTAATCGGATCCTTCCCATCAGAAATCATAGCCAATTAACTTACACATCACAAGCATCGCATTCCATACATATCATTACATCTCTATTTGTACGCAGGAACTAAACCCCAACCCTCATAAGTTCATTAGATCTTGTGAAGTAGAGACCATACATTTGTACGGGCAGAGTGGGTGCCTAACACCTTCCTCCTCTATAACAATGGCCCTTTACTCGTAATCTCTAATCATTGATAAAGGAGTCAATTAGGACAAGGAATCTCCAGATTTTCTATCATAACATTCCTACATGGTCTAGCCGACTGTAGAATCGTATTAACTAGTTAGTGGCAACTCTGTTCAAACATAACACTCTTTCAGACTCGGTATAAAGCCCTTGAAAAAAAAGGCACCCGTGGAAGTAGCAAGTCAATTTCATTTGGGATCCAACATCCATAAAATGATGACTATGCTGGGGTGAGCTAGTTATGGTAGTCGCAACCTGACTTGAAAAGCAGGATCCTGCGAATCCCTGAGGGTTAATAGTTCTTACACACTGGCATTTGCATTTGTATTTAATTAAAAAAAAAACCAAACAAATCCAAACCATTGTGCTTCTACGAGGTAGGTGCTCTCGAAGAAATCCACCTTTCCGCAGTATCATTGTACTCGGTCGCAATCAGCTATGGCCAATCATGAGGAAGCCCAACTCTTCCCTCCCTCGACCTAGCACAAGCTCAGCTTACATAGCCACAAAAACAGAAGTCATGCCAATTACTTGCATCCAGGAGTTCGCACAAAGAGTGAAGGTAATGCAAGAAATGTTCCTGCAATTCATGCAGGCACAAGCCACCGCAACCAGCAACCAAGTTGGTCTGTCTCAACAACCACAATAGCCAACTTTGAGGTTCTTCCCAATTTCCAGTTCAAACCAAGCACAATCGTCAGAATCTGCATAGGATTACTGACATCAGTCAGCACATCCCTCGACCATGGGGCACTTTTTCCAGTACCTTCCTGTAATCAGAAGTCGATCTCAAAATAATCCCACACCCGGGATTCACAGTCAATTTCTAGCCAACCTCATAGTAGGGGTTTCAAATCAATTTCAACAAATCATGCATCCAGGATCCTCAATCAATTTCCAACACATCCCACAACCAATTTTCAATTCCAAGCAATAGTAGCTTCCCCGATTGGAAGCCTAGGACCAGCATTGGCGGATGTCCACAATGGGGTCAGTGTCAAGTCTGTTTTAATTAGCAAGCAGTGATGAATACCCACTAAGGGGGTCACTTTCTAGCATCCTAGCCTCCCTCGACCGGCAGTGCCTTCAATTTCCAGTAATTTTCCATAGCCAGAAACTCAATCACTTTCCAACAAGCTCCCCCTAATAAAAGCTATAGGGACGAAGAAATCGATCACTATGTGTAACGCCCTGAAAATCGGGGGTCGAGTAGAAACCCCACTCCCGAGTTCCAACACATCACTTATGAAACATATTTAATGATGATTGTATGTTGTCTATATTAGTGCATAAAAAATGAATGAGATTAAGTCAAATCAGCAAAACATAATCTAGGGAAAGTTGTAATACGCAAGCGGAAGACTGAAACAAATATGTATAACTTTATAAACCAGTATAGGTCCCCAAAGTATGTATGCGTTGCCAGGTCAATAATTACAAGTATTGTTTCAAAATACAAAATGTCAAAAAAAGTGATAGTCCACTACAAGTATAACCCTCGAGCCTCGTCGATCAGAACGGTCTATATAAACCCGCCTGAATACTACATATATGAGAAAGCATCCTCATCGTCTACGAAGTCTGGCTCTGCCTCATCAGTCGGGTCTCCATCTGCAACTAAGACAGAGTCTGGTTGGTGTGTACAACACCGTCCCAGAATGTGGGAGTGAGTGATCAACTCAGTGGAACAATAAAGCAAAGGTTAACATGTTATCAATTCAGTCAAGCAGTAATGATAAAACAATACAGTCAAACATCCCTAAGTACTCTGATTAATGTAGGAATGGTATATATAAATGATGCATGCCCTCGCCTGCACTCCCTCTGCGTCTTCATCTAACGGTCGCACATGTCAGTCACTTCCTTAGTGCTCTCTACTTAACGCCAAACAACACATGCAGTGCGGTGCATGAGCATGATTACCAAGTTCTTATTAGTCCTTTTCATACAGTAGGATTGGAAAACTAAGGTACCTCCCTTATATCAATACCCAGACAATGATCCATTCTAGGGTCGTCAGTCTTAGTAAATCTCATACGAAGTAACGGTTCTAGGTCACCGCAAAGGGCTCGTCACTGGATCAGTGCAGGCTTAGTTTATACTCTAGTTGCTACGGAAAGGCTCGTCGCCTCAACGCAGTCTCAGAGTATGCTCGAGGTCACTACAAAGGGTTCGTCACTTGATCAGTGTAGGCCGACAGCTCGAATACAGTGTCCCATACCCGTATTCGGCTCACGAGGCAGTATTGCTCACTGGTCACTACGGGGAGGCTCGTCGCCCCAGCGTAGGCCGACAGCTCGACCATAGTGTCCCATGCCACCATGTTCGGCTCATGAGTCTTAATGGATTGAGGTACCAAGGTTAACGGGGTTCACTGGTGAGTTTGGTACCTTAGGTTCAAGCAGTAGCGTCCAAACATGGTGAACATACATCAGGTCAATCGGGTTATTTGACGAGCTCGACTAGCACGAGCGCACGTTGAGTTGATCGACATGAAGTGCATAAGCACGCTGTGTGGCCTAATCACTGTCGACATCTCAAGTACGGCTCGGATTCATCGACCACATCCTGTGTGGCGAACCAACTCCACCCACTAGTTCGAGGCCTGTTACCGATTGCCTGGACTATATAATAGCCCCAACCACATTCAATTTCAACAAACAATCATATGAGATAACTAAAGCAGTAATGAATCAATAATTCAATTCATATAATCACTTGAGCAAGTTCTGAAATGCAACTTAAACATGAATTCACACATATGTATTCCATACCTAAATAGACACTATAGTATAAGTACCTGGAGGAAATCGTACACATGGTTAAGGTAGTTGAGAATCACATCTCAACACTCTTACAAAGTACAATTTACTAACTACTAGTTCATTCAAGCATTCTTACAAACACTTAGTCTCACACTCCAACATACATGACGTATGTTGATTATAATATGTATTAGGGAAAAATCTTTTGTCAAGGAGTTGTCGCCTACACAACAATGATATATCTACAACAATTTGTCATGGCGAGTACGAATGCAAATCCTACACTCATTCAGACATTTTCACAAACACCTAGGCTACACATTATAATATACACGACGTATGTTGGGATAACATGTCTTAGGGTAAATCCTTTCATCAAGGAGTTGTTACACATACAACAGCATATATACATGGTAAATAATCATGGCAAATACAATTTCAAATTCCATACATATACGATGATTTCTACAAACACATGGATTACAATATATTCAACATAGTTCATATATATCTGTATCGCAAAACAAACAACGCATTTGGCATGTGAAATGACTCCCCCGTCAATAATAAATCATTAGTAGACATTGAAAGCCTTGAAAACCATAACCTATACGTTTATAGTCTGCACCTTACGCCGGTAAACGCGTAACGTATTTGTTTTAGACACTTAGTCTTTGTCAATAGCGGATTGACAACCTATAACATGAATTAGGTTAGCTATTTCATAACTTACACTATCTGAAACCCTAAAACAGATTAGGGTTAGGTTTTCTTACCCAAGTACGTTGTCGAAAATGCCAGATTTGTGATACAGATAGGGTGGCTAAGTGCGTGGGGCAACGGGATCAAATCCCAAGATGAATCTCCAACTCTCTCTCTCTCTCTCTCTCTTTCTTTCTTTCCTTTCCTTTTCCTCTCCTTCCTTTCTTAGGGTTGAAAATTCGTATGGAGTATGAGAGAGAGGGTTTAAGGCCCTTATATCGGTTCAGAACTGATGGGAATGGCCCCAGGGCCATGGTATACTTAGGTTGTGTCCAAAGATCGGCTGTTCCAATCCAATGGAGCACTTTTGGAGGCCCCTTTTCTGTGTGCGGTTGGACTTAAGCTCCCTAGCATTAGATCTAGGTCGAGTTAAGTGTTAAGTCTGATCGAATTTACAGATCGACCATGGCGGACCAGTTTCAGTTCAACGGTCACCGCCACTCGATCAGGGCCACAAGTACACTGACATGTGTATGAGATTTTTCCTGATTTGAGGGTGTTTTGGGTTAGATTCTGACGGTCTGAATCCTTATATTTGGCCCACAAGCGACACGTCTCAGTTTACTTAAGTTTGGATTTTATTTCGAAAGATATTACATTCCTCACACTATCTTTTGGGCTCAAGTTGCGCATTTCTGGACACAGTCAGGACTTGATTTCTGAGATGGTTGTCAAGTCCAGTAAGGCGATCATAATCGTTTAGTTTCCCGATAATCGAACTTTCGACGTGCGGTCCAGGTCCGATATGGAGTTTTGTGATACTCCCGAGAGCAACTGGGTAATGAGATTGATCCTATATTATAGGGTAACGTAGCGTCGATGATTCTGCAAGTTTTGGGTCTTGCAGTTGTATTTAAAGTGGTTTAAGTGAATTTCATAGCTAATCTAGTTTAACACTTGGTTAATTTCGTCTAATTTCTAATGGATTTGGTCCTGAGTAATTTCTGCCTGAGGTGGTACTCGGGTCTTTGTACGGAGTTTTCCGACACGGTACGCTATGGCAATGAAGCGGAACGAGCCCAGCTACAAGAGTTGTCGATCTCTTAAACAAGCTGGACAGAAATAGAGGATTTGAGGGAGCATCTCCAAGCCATGCAAAATCAGCTTCAACGACAACAAGGTGTTGATCTCCCCTCAACAAAGTTTAGTGACATGTGTCCCTTTCTAGATACACATGTACCTCACAACTTTGAGGTACCCAAATTCAAAAGATATGATGGTATTGGTTATCTTACAGCCCATCTCAAAGCTTTCTGTGGAGTTCTAAGTGCAATAACAGGGAATGAGGGGGCCCTCACCCATCTGTTCTAGAAGTCTCTGAAAGGCGATGCTTTAGACTAGTATACCTCTATGTATTGTCACCATATTAGGACATGGGAACAACTCTCCTAGGAACTCATCGATCGATTTTTTTACAATCTCAACATGGCTCCGAAGAGATTAAACTTGGTAGCCTTAAGGTAGAGGAGTGATGAAATATTGTTAGCTTATGTTAGACATTGGTGTGCTATGGCCACCCATATGTGAACCCCAATTGACGATGAGGAGTAGATCTCCATGATCGTGCACTCATCAAACCCGAGTATTTCAGGGTACCTGATCTTGTACCCATATGCAAACTTCACTCAGCTCATTCGCGCAGGGGAGCAAATCAAAGCCAGAATAATGGCTAGAATGATCTGAAATTGTCATTTAGACCGCTGTAATAGAAATGTGGAATAGTCCAAGAGTCTTAGAGGGGAGTGAATAGGGCTTTTCCCCGATTATACCGATTTAAAACTTTATTGCCTAACTTAAAGTGAATTGCAATTAAATTAAGCAAGGCAATGTAACTCTAAAGGCTTCCAAGCCAATAGAGGGTCTAATCACATAAGCTACTCAAGATATATAAATAAAGCAACTAGCCTATAACATTGTGAACTTGTGCATGGAATGTGCTACCTATCAATCTTAAGCATTCATCCAATCATGCATAAATAATCAAGCATTCAAACTTATGTGATCATGATTAAATAGATACGTAAATGACAATTCCAAACACAAGGATGTATAGTGGTTCAACCCTACACAAAGGACTCAACAATTTATGCTCTACACACGAGAAAAGGTCCTATACTAAGAACCTACGTTTAGGCCCCATGGCCAAGGTCCTATACAAGGCACCTCCGTTTAGGCCCACCGGCCAAGGTCCCACAATAGGCACCTAATCGAGTTTGTGGATAACAAACTCTTAACCTCAATCCTACAAGAGGACAGAGATTAACTTGTGGACTCTTAACAATGACACTTACTTGTCGGAATGAGTTCCCTTTTATATCTTGTCTTGGGTTGCTTGATCTTCAATTTCTTGTGCTTGAATCATCTTCCCAATGCTCCCTTGATCACGATGCTATGATTTTCTTGTTGTATCAGCTTCATGATCAAGAGCCTTGCATATGATGTTCCTATAAAGGTAACCAAGGTAATGGGAGTGGGTTGAATCTCCTATCAAAGGTTATGAGTGGATTTCCTAAGAGATTCAACTAATGCGTGTTCTAGAGTATCATAGAGATAGAGGATTTGCTAATGGGTTTGGTCTCTATACTATAGAAAAGGTTAGAGATCATGTTCTTCATAATAGGAGCTTTGAATGCTCATTGAAGTGAGAAATCATAATGAAAGAACTTGAATCTCATGTGGATAGAGTATAGGATGAGTGAGATAAACTTGGGATACACTAGAGACTCTGAAATGCCTAAATCCACACTTTTCATAAAGTTATGGGTCCTATATTTGTAAAAAAAAAGTTCCAACAGATCTATAACAGCTAGTTTTTGATTTACTGAGTGACCATTCGGTGGCATCGAACTGCAGTCGGTGGCACCGAAATGTCACTCGGTGGTACCGAATTAGATTCTAAAGCTTTTGGATGAAATTTGTTACTCTTGGTGGTATTGAAAATTTGTTCTTCGGTAGGAGTCAGTGGGACCGAAAATCCAGTCGGTGGTATCGAATTATCTTTGATATGTTGCTAGACTGTTTTGGGCACTTTCGGTGGCACCGAATGTGTCTTCGGTGGTACTAAAGGTGCCATTCAGTAGCACCTTCTCTAACCGAATTGGAACAGATTTTCTTGTTTGAACTTTTGTCCAGCAATTTATTCAGCAACTTTGAACCTACTAAAGCCAACATTAGAATGATGGAAAATATAGACTTAAAATGGCTTGAATAGATGATCTAAGTGAGTTATCCTATTTTGGTTAGGATCATTTATAGGCAAGATCAAGATCGTAGAAGCTTCTTTGTACTTTGATCTTGTATCTTGGGCTTTTGCGCTAGTTGCATCATCGGTCTTCATTTGCCAAGGACCCATCCGACTACTTGACACAACTAGTCACATGATTGACAAACATGTGTACATGGTGAGTGCACTAACATGATCACCCCCTAGCTGCATAAATCCACTCCAGAAAAACGGAGCAAGCTCGAGGGAAAACTTCTGAGATATGGGAATGAAAATGGTTTCGCTCAATGTCGAACATAAGTCAACAATATCGTCACAACAACTCAAGGAAATCAGTACATTCCCCAACAAGAACGTCAGCAGCCTCAGTAGTACCAAGCTCAATAGAGATATCAACCGCATCCACCCCCACCACACCAAATTCTGCAACCACTTCTGCAAGCACAACCGCAACAACAACATTTCATGGGAAATGCACAATACCCCTACCAGAACAGGCAGATGGTGAGGGAACTTACGAAGTTCACCCCGCTCACACAAACATACAACCAAAGCATGGCTACATTCATGTAAAAGCAACTCTTGTCTCCCTTATAACCTAGGCCACCGTCAAACCTCTGCCTCCCAACTATAATGAGAATGAATATTGTGCATATCATCTAGGTTGTGGTCATACCACAAACTGATGCTTTTCATTACAACAGGCGGTCCAAGATCTAATTGATAGCAGAAAGATTATAATCTCGGCTCCCAAAACAACTTTGGCAGTTCCTGCCAACATCCTCCAAAACCCCCTGCCACATCATCAAGCATGTCCTAACACATCAGGTGACCTTGCCATCAACTACATCAAAGAGGAGAGCATGGATCATTTCTTCTCTCCCATTTAGTACATCCATGCCATCTCAAATTAACGACCATGACCATACACCATTGATCTTGCAAGGGGCACCACAAGTCCCTCCTCCGGCGGTCAAGCTAGTAATTCCTTAAGGGAGATATGTCTCTCATCTCCCTTCATTACCTTCCAACAACAACCGATGATGGGAACCTATAGTATTGGAGGGTGCGCCTTCCAATTTCAAACTAGTCATCCTACAAGGGGCAACCCCAATTCATAAGCCGGTAGTCTTGGAGGGTGTCTTCCTCCCACACTTGTCATCTCTCCCACTTTTCAGGTAAGGGGCAACCCTAGCTTATGAACCAGTGATCTTGGAAGGAGCCTCCTCAACATATGAACCAGTTGTAGTGTAAGGGGCAGTCGGGGCCCAGGCTAGCGGACTCTTTGGAACAGTTCCCCTCATGCCACATCAATTAGCTCATAGTGGCCAACCTACTGATGAACAACGAGCGATCATGCGAAGGTGCTTTATCGCACCAATAGTCATCCCATGGGGGGCCCCATCATCAAGAATGGTCATTCCAGTGTCACAAAATCATGACATTAGGGAGGCTCTAGACATGGTTGTTCTACAAGGATTCGATACCTCAACAAGCTAGTCAACTGACCTTGAGGCACCAATGGGTCTAGAAGAAAGGGAAGCTCCCTCTTACGAGGCGGTTCCTTGGCATTATCCAGAATGTGCCTAGGTAGGGAATATGAATCCCAATAGGTGATGCATCCGAAGAGACAATGCAAATTGAGGTGACCCGAAAGTCACTCTATCAAGCCTGGGAAACAAAGGAGAAGCGACATATGACATTGTAACCCAACTCAAGACTATCCCGACCCAGATCTCAATATGGGAGCTACTCTGCATGTCACACATGCACATGTAGTTGTTTGCCAGAACTCTTAATGATGCACATATCGCTTCAGACACCCTGCCTAAGATGATTACACTTATGATTGGACAACTCCTTTGTAACACCCCAGTTCCCGGAACTCGAGTACACTACTCGTTTTCCAAAAACCCAAGTGTTAACCTTTAAAATATCCCAAATTTCATGTACATTGTTTTTTTTTTTTTTTAAATCGGAGTTAACCATTTAAGAGGAATGAAAACAATCCAAGTATAAGAGGGAGTCCAAATATACATAAACAAGGTTTCAAGTGGTTACCCAAAACTTATACAAAACAATGTCTTAACATTTATAAACATAACAATATAAATTATGTACAAATAAAATCAGGAATGGAGAGTCGCGAGATCATTTGGCTCCTCCCATTTGACATGAACGCCAGCATACGTGTCATCTACATCCTGCACACTGAGTACGGTTTGATAGCGTCATTGGCTATCGCAGTGAGGTATACCCCTAAGATTTATCATATCATCAAGATAATTAAGCATAGTTATCAGAGACAGTATATAAAAAATATTATACAATGATTATCATGGGAATCAGATAAGGTTCATCAGATACGCATATATTAAATAAATCACCCATAATAATCTTATTTAAATGCATATGCTCACAGCCCTGGGGATGCACATCCAGTTGGTAAAAAGACACCCAAGGAGAACTAGTCACCTGGAAAAGACCATACAGACCGCTCGCGGTAGATTAACTACCTGGAAAAGGCCATGTAGACCGCCCACGGTAGCTTAACTACTTGGAAAAGGCCATATAGACCGCCCGTGGTAAATGAACTACCTGGAAAAGGCCATAATAATATATATATCGCCCGAGGGGGACTAGTCATTTGGAAAAGTACACAAAGGTATGCCCAAGAAGGACTAACCACTCGAAAAAGACCATGCTATATGCCGTGAAAATGCCTGATTAGCCCAACCTTTATTATTTAACTTTCAAGCAATCAATTTAGGGAAGCTCAAAGGTCACTATAGGGGGTCGGTCACCCAGCATAGGCTGACAGCTTAGGCATAGTGTCCCATTCCACCATCCCTAGCTCATGAGACTAATAAATATGATGTTTTGAGGGTAACCCGTTCAACTAGTGGCCAATTGTAGTCCGAAAAGTGGAACTCACCATCGCAAGGTTGTATAAAGTAATCCGTTAAACCCGCAAAAGGGCAAGTATTCCATAAAAGTCGCGAGGGCCAATTATTCCACGTAATGGTGTAATTAAAAAGGGATTATTCCCCAAAAGCCATGTAGGCACAACTGATACACAATGTGGTAAGTCCATGACAAGAACATTCTATTTAATCTATTTGTTAGAAAGGCCACTAGTTCAAGGACTTCCACAAACATCATGAAATACCCACAAGTGGCAAAACAAGTCAAGCACATTGTCAAAAGTAATTACACATGTAAAGAAGAATATTTGAGACCTATCGCATGTTCACATTTAGATATAAATTCAACCATCAGTCATTATCAAGAATTACTCAATTACAAACTAGCATTTATCAACGACTTCACTAAGTATTATTTTAGGCAAGCGATGAAATGAGCAAGCTACGCTAATTATCAAGATGTAAAAAAGCTTGAAGGGTGATCCTCACCTTTCAAGAGTTGATTCGTCTCCCGATGATGCTAAAGTTAATTGTACATGCACTAGAGTCAAGATCTAACAAAATTGGAATGATTTGAGCGGTTAGATTTCAATGTTATTAAAATTGTACGATTAGGATCAAGGCTTTGGGTTTAATTCATGTATGTATAGGGTTTCATCATGTAAATTAATTTTTAAGCTTAGGTTTTGGAACTCGAATCCTAATTTTTGTGCAATGACTAGAATAGTATTCATATCAAAAGTATTAAATAAGGATAATTTGCGGTTGATATTAGTGTTATAACAATACCTAATATTACTATAGGATAACTAATAGTCTTAATAACCGATGCAAGTCATATAGAATAAGTACCTGCAATAGTTTAACAAGAACTAATGTTAATAATCATTTTAACAATGATAAGGATAACCCATAATGAAAATAATAATGATAATGATATTATTTTAAAAATGTTATTACACTAATCCTTAGCTAATGCTTTAATATTAAGAATAATATAATAATCATTAATAACATAATATTAATGAGAATAATAGAAGAAATTGAAACTCGGCTCACCTTGTTGTGAAATTCGACCCATGCTTGGACCAACTCCCCCTTGACACAATGGGTCAACTCACTGAATCAACTCAGTTTGACTCACTCTCTCTCCTTCCCTATCTCTTTTCTTTTCTTTCTTCTTCTCTCTTTCTCGTTCTCTATCTCTTTTCTTTTCTTTTCTTTCTTCTTCTCTCTTTCTCCTTCCTCCCTCCTTTCTCTTTCTCTTTTTGTCTAGACGTCCAGCAGTTTGCTCGACTGACTCGTCTAAAACTCATTGAGTCGACTCAATGCTTGACTCGGTAGCCTGGCTCGAGCAAGGGAGTGGCAACGGTCAATGGCGGCTCCTCCCTCTCCATTCCTCTTCTTCTATTCTCCCTTCTTCATTTATTTTCTCTTTTCCTTATTCCACTTCTATCTTCCTCTATACTAAACTCATCCAGCAGACCTGGATCGACCCGACAACTCGTCAGCGAGTCAGGTTGTGCGGCATGACGAGCAGCGGCCCTGGCTTTCTCTCTTCTTCCCTCTTCTCCCTCTCTATCATCTTTAGCTTCTTTCTCCTCTCTCTCTAAATCTTCTTCTCCCTCCTGCTGGAAGATGTCCAACAACAACCTCCCTGAGCCGACCCAACTCAGTTTCAGTCAAGTTGAGTCGACCCAGCTTAATGTGGCAATCGAAACAGCGACGACTCTCTTCTCTTTTAGGTTTTCTGTTTTTGAAAAGGGGTTGCCATAAAAGCGGACTTTAATAGGCTTCGCTAATCCTCTTCTAGAGGATTCGAATGCAACTAATCGAGGGGATTAGTTACGGGTTCTCAGTCCCAAACCGTGAGATTTTGGGATGGTCCAATCGAGCTTTGATTGCATGGATTTGATCAAGTGCCATGGATGCACTTGTGGGGTCATGGTCCATCAGTTGGAAGGCTCTGATCGAGAGATGGGCCACATCATAGGTGATGGGGTATCCATGGTTGAATGGAGAAGATGACTTTTTCTATAATGGTGGATTCTTTACCGTTGGTTAATCTGCTAATCTGGTATGTTTAGATGGTGTGGATTTGATCATAGAACACTGTGGAGTCCATATTTTGGACGGACATTCACGAATCTCAGTGGGATTCAGAGTATTGGAGTGGCGGCGGCTTTTCATTGTGACGGAAAACCCTAAAGCACGGAAAGGAATGGATGGTTAGGATTTGTCCAGGTGGAGGGTTAGGATGGGGGGAGGTTTCACATGTGTGTAGCCAGCCTGGTAGCGCAACGGAATTTCCATTTTGGGAAAAACACTAGCATGCCACTCAACTTACGCTCGTGTTTGTGAACATACATGTGTAGTTTCATGTGAAATCAAGATGGTTTTGATTAGGAGGTTCCCAGCTCTATGATGGACGGTTTGGATTAGTCGATCCGATCACGGATGTGGGCCACCGATCACAGCAGCAACGGAAGTTTCTGTTTTCAGAAACCACGTGCGCACTGCCATTTTATAATAGTGCTTGCAAGCACGTGCGTGTGTTTGAGTGTGTGAAGCTGATGGGGTTTTGGGTGGTTTTACCTGCTGAGCATGATGAACGGTTCGGATCATTGATCCGAGATCCAATGGTGGGCCTGAATTCAAATGGACGGATTCCGTTCGTCGCTGGTGGGAAAGTGGAGAAAATTTTCCTTTTCCAGCTTACATTGGGTCAGCGCTGGTTTTGACCCAGTAATGGTTCCATGTACATTGTGTGTACATGGCTCCGTGCACACGCGGAGGTTCAAAATGGGACCTACGCGATCCCTTGAGAAATCTGAACCATTGATTCTCTTAAAGGGTCTAGTTAAACACATTTGACGATGGATTTATGTTTTTAGGTGGGTTGATCTAATCGTTTAATGTTTAAAGAGATTGGTTATTTAGTTTTAAGTTAGGATTAGGATATGGGTTGTTACAGTTTCAGATTTGTTTTGAATATGATTTAATTGTCCATATGACTTCTTGACATGCTTCAATACAAATGTGAAATGCATAGGTTAAGTTAGATGGTTGGATTGTGACCTTGCTAGGTAGGTGTGCTCACTATGGTGTAGATATCGAGCTACTGGATTGTTTTATATTTTTCTTACTTTACAAAGTGATTGGTGAGGAAGATTTGTCTTGAGTTTCAATGGGCTCTTAGAGTGATCTTTGACCGGGCTCAATGAGAGTCGTAACTAAGGAAATTTTCTAGAGTTGTTCGTGGTTCACAAAGGTGGTCTCCTTGTGAATCATCTAATGATGATATCCTGTATTCCCACATGTCTAAATACATCCTATGGTTTAATGGTAACACCCGAGTACTGAAAAGTACGGGGCATTACATCCTTGCTCCCAGAGCCATCACGTTCATGGATGATGAGCTTTCTCTAGAAGGCCAAATCATGGAAGATCATTGAACATAGCCTTGCACTATTAGGACTTACGGGTTCCGCTAGTCCTCTTTGACAATGGCTTAAGCCTGAATGTGTACCCACTCAAGACCGTTGCCCGCCTTGGGATTGAGCCATCCTCTTTTCAGCCAAGTAACATGAGAGTCAGGGCATTCGACAACTCTCACAGAATTGTAGAGGGAGAGATAGACATCGAGGTGTAAATTGGCCCATACATCTCAGTCACGCTTTCAAAGTCCTTGACATAGCCGCCTCTTTTAACATGCTCCTTGGTAGGTGTGGCTTCACAAGGTCAGAGCCATCCCATCCACCCTCCATTAAAGGGTAAAGTATATTCTGGACAACAAAGTGATTTTTGTCCTGGCCAAACCTAAATTTATCATTCTAGCCACCTATGGTGCACCAGAACCTGATATCCCGATCATCGACATCCAACACTCAGAAGACGACATCTCTTACCACAATTTTGAGTTTGAGATTGTGAACATGATCACCAATCCATCATCGATGAGCGCTGAGTATGTTTTTTCGCCAGCTGAACGCCAGATCCTAAAGTACCGTATAAGGAATCACTACAAGACAAAGGCAATGGAGATAACCTACAATAAGAGGAAGTGGGGGTTGGGATACGGGCTTACTTTTAAGGAGAAGTGGAGAAAGATGAAATTCTGGTGCACACCAATCAAATTTGTCAAACCAGGGGCACCGTATAAGGAGTCAGATAGAGAAGGACCAACCATGCTTAATAGAGGCCTTCCACTATTCTTGAGCAGAGCTCAATGGCCTCCTATCTAGTGGGAGACCATTTTGGGGCTAGTTGGACGAGAACTGCTGACAGAGGAAGAAGAAACACCCAAAAGGCTATGGGGATGCCATGATACCCCTCCTCGCCACATCTCCTGCCACTCAAGGGCATAACCTACCCATTCTAGTAAGCAACAAAGGGGACAACCTCCCCGCCGTTCTATTCAACTAGGGGCACAACTTGCCCCCTGCATATTCAATCAATTAAGCAAGGGGACAACTTCCTCGTCACAACATTGACCCACCGGGGGCACGACTTGCCCACTCCATCCAACCAAGGAGATGACCTCTCCATCACTCCAACCATCCAAGGGCACAACTTGCTCGCTTAGCCTTCCGGCCAGGGACGCAACACGTCCACACCAATAGCCTACAACCAAGGGCAATCCCACCATATAACAAACCATAAGCATAAGGAGCCTATTCATTGGACCATGAAGGGGAAATGGCCAGCCCTAGATTGATCTGATATCTAAATACCATGACAAGCCGAGGGGTGAGAAGAGATCTAATGTGTGGTAAGTGATTCATGGGGAATGGAGTATGACTTTGACCCCGACCAGGCAGAGATAATGATCATTGGCCCAAGCCATGATCCTCCACCCATCTTAGCAACTCCAGTCGAAAGGGGTATGGGTGTTAGTTGGACTTCAATCTTGTTGACAATTAAATTGGCTGGTGAGTCAATGGGACCGATCTCCAAAAAAAAAAAAAAAAAAAACAAACAAACAAACAAACAAACAAACACCAATTTAAGTAGTGTTTGGCATTTAGAGCTAGGTTAGCCTTAATCATGGTTTGCAATGCCACCTGTTCGGGATCCCTTGGAAACAAAAATTTCAATAAAAAAAACTTTTTTTAAAAAAAGACATCAAATATTCTAGATTTATAAAATACCAAAACATCAAAAAATCTTTCAAAACTTACATGCAATAATATGCCTAGTTCATCTGTCGACACATATGATTTCAACATCGAGTTAGACTTTGAACTCATAGGTCTATACGAAGCCTAGGATGGAGAAGATGATGATACGACTTCCGAATTAGTGGATCTCCTTAAAAAGTTTAAAACCAAGGCTAATGTTGTGGTAGACGACTTCAAGATTATGAACATGGGGACTCTTGAAGTTCCTTAAAAAGTATGCATCGAGAAGATGTTGTCTCCAGAGTATAAGCAAAAAATGATAGACTTCTTAACTCCAAGGTTGTCCAACTTTGCATTCTCATACGAGGACATGCCAGGACTCGATGAAGAACTTGTGGTACATCACTTGCCAACTAAGCCCAAAATGAAGCCAGTTAAACAAAAATTGAGAAAGATGAAGTCGGAATGGGCCCTAAAAGTCCGAGAAGAAGTCATCAAGAAGCATAATGCAGGATTCTTGGTCATCTCCAACTACCCTGAATGGCTCGCCAACATCATACCAGTACTAAAGTATGACAAGGTCCAAATGTGCATTGACTTTCGAGATCTCATCCAAGCCAGTCCTAAAGATGACTTTCCCCTACTGCATATCGACACTCTGGTTGATAACACCACTAGGCACACGATCTTCTCATTCATGGACAGGTTCTCAGGTTATAATCAGATCAAGATGATCGTAGAAGATCTTGAGAAGACTTTATTTATCATGCCATAGGAAACATTCTGCCATAGGGTTATGCCATTCGGTTTAAAGAACGTAGGAGCTACATATTAACGAGTAATGATAACCCTGTTCCACGACATGATGAACAAGGAGATGGGGGTTTACATAGATGATATGATCATTAAATCTTATACAATTGAAGGATACTTTGAAGACCTAAAGAAGCTCTTTGATAGGTTAGAAAAGTACAGGCTCCATCTCAACCCTAAAAAATGTCTTCGGTGCAACCAGAGGTAAACTCCTCGGCTTCGTAGTCACTGATGAAGGCATTGGGGTCGAAGAAATAAAGATAAGGGCCATCATCGAAATGCCTCCTCCAAGGGTTGGAAAAGAAATTTGATGCTTTCTCGGTAGAATCTCGTACATCAGTTGCTTCATTGCATAATGCACTCCCATCTATGAGCCGATGTTCAAGCTCCTACGGAAGAATTTGCTGAAAGAATGGAATAAAGATTGCCAACTGCCTTTGAAAGAATTAAGAAATACCTAATGAATCCTCCAATTCTAATACTGCCAATCCTTAGACGACCTCTGTTGTTATACATCTCAATAACAACAGATGCCATCGGTTGTGTTCTTGGCCAACACGATGAAACAAGACAGAAGGAACATGCGATATACTACTTAAGCCATAGTATGGGCAACTCAATGACTTCCGTAATACATGATCACATACCCTATCCTTCTCCTTGCTCGTAAGGACCCACTCAAATATCTCTTCGAGAAACTGACAATCATTGGAAGGATAGCAAAATGGCAACTACTTATGTTCGAGTTCAACATCACTTATTTCACTCAGAAAGCAATCAATGGGCAAGCACTTATTGACCACCTAGCCATCCAATCACTACTAGATTATCATCCTCTGAAGACTTTCTTCCCTGACGAGGATCTCCTCATCATCGAAGGAGAAGAAGACAAGAAGATAGATGAGTGGATGCTCTTCTTCGATGGCATGACTAATGCAAAAGGGGGTGAAATCGGTGTCATCCTTTATTCCCTTGATGACGTCCCTATTCCTATCTCAAGGCGAATCTCATTTGAGTGCACTAATAATATGGTAGAGTACGAAGCCTGAATTGCCAGTCTAAAGGAAGCCATAATCTTAGGCGTAAAGAAACTATGAGTATTCAAAGACTCGCATCTTATCATTAACCAGACCAATGGTGACTGGAAGACCAAAGATGAGAAGTTGATACCATATCATCTATACCTTGAAAACATGATCAAAGAATTCAAAGAAATCACATTCTCATACATGTCGCGAGCTAATAATTGGTTTGTTGATGCACTCACCACTTTGGCATCGATGCTAGAAATTCCAAAAGGAACATCGAAATGGGAGCTCATAGTGGAAATATAAGACGAACCAGCCTTCTTCCTGCAAATAGAAGAGGTCGAAGCTGCTTCAAGAAGCAAACCCTAGTATACCAATATCAAATGATATCTCTAAAGCCAAGAATACCGGGAAGAAGCTGTCACGCCCCAAACTCAGAAACCGGGCTTGCAAAATTCCCGATCGCCGAATCTGGCGCTGACCGCCTCCGTAGTACCCCATTCTCGGCTCCCATCGCCCATTTGCCAGGTTCCGATCCTGGGATCCTACAAGGAGGATTTTCAATGTCAGTTTAATTCATAATAAGCATAACTATCACGCCCCAAACCCAAAAATCTGATTCACAGGAATCCCGATCACCGAATCCAGTGCCGACAGCCTTCGTAGTACCCCATTCTCGGTTCCTAGCATCCATATGCTAGAGTCCATTCTGGGATCCTACAAGGAGGATTTTTCCAATGTACATTTAACTCATAATAAGCATAACCACAAGATTACCCAATTCACAAAGGTAACATCATCATCATATATCCACTAATATAATCGTTTGAGTACAATGCTGAAAGAAAAAATACATAAATTGAAAATCAAGCTCCAAAAGATGGCTACATGCTCCAAACTCCATGTTGCTGCAACCTAAAATCACCCGCACACATCTATCGTGCATAAGCTTATAGAAAGCTTAGAGGGTGGTGTAAGTGTGTGCACAAGGTAAGTGCCAAGTATTTAACACAACATCAAAATCATACAATATCAGAAATACTGGTAAGATCATGAATCATACGATATCAAAGTAAAGTGGAAATACTGACAAGTCCATGAGTTAAACAATATCTGAGTACGCAATACAGATTAGAGCAATGCAAATAAGGAGTCATAAAGAGACAAATATCAAATGCCTAGAATGCAATGCAATATACAATTCCTGAGGAGTACATGAATACTGACAGCCGTATCCAGACCAAATAAATGCAGAGACACAATAACCCAAAATGCCATATGATGCGGATGTAATGCAATATGCGGTGCGAATGGAATGACCATTCTGAAGTGTGAAGTCGGGATGATAATATATAGTATTGCAGGCTATGGGGTCCATCACAAGGAACTTCTATCTAAACCAGTCCCATACCTAAATTTGGATAGTCAGACTTAATGTGGTAAACTCCTGATCTTAGGTTAGTCGCTCGCCCCAACCGAAATCCTGGCCATTGCGAAGATACACGTAACAAATAGTTGCGCACTACCAGCCCGAGTGGATAGTGAATGAATGAATGAGTATGCCACTCCCACTCAATAAGCCCACATATCAGTATAGTTCCTCTCTGGGATCATCACCGTGGTTTACTACACTCCAAATGGCACTGCCACTCTCCCAGCCGCGCAGTCTAAGAGAGCGTAAGAAACCTCACTATCCGCCTGGCCAATAGTCTACCAATACCTATTTGGCACGTCGATAGCCGACCCATTCACGAGCTGGTCAAACTCAGCCTAGTAATGCCTCCTACGCTCGGGCGGGTATGGCCACACCCCCTCCCAACCGACCATGACACCGTGGGAGACGTGACCTCTTGGTTTTCGGCACTCGGGCGCTCATGTATCCACTCGGTCTCGATGTTGGGGTGTCCTCTAGTACCAAGAGGGTTTTAGGGATTTTCACCTAGGGCTATTTATGGCAGCTCAATGCTAGAACAGATTTTCGGTATCCCATCTGGCCATCCATGATATGCCTGTGGAGGCTACGACCCTGATGTCACTAGGGCGTACAATAATCATAACTCACAATGCAAGATGTATGAGTCATACAATCCAGACATGCATTAATCATGTGCATACCGTGTGCTCATGTGAGATAACCTCCGCCTATCAGGGAGTCTCATAACAATCTGCTCAATGACATATACAATGGTCAATCATACATAATAACAAACATGCAGATGATGCATATGGGTATGTATCATGATGCTATGTTGTCACATACTCATAATCAGTATTGATAACCGGCACTGGTAATCGGCCTCGACAATCGGCCTTGACAAGTTGAATGGGTAATCAGCCTAACAAAGGGGCCGAAGAAGGTCACAATGAGGATATTTAACCATCATTGCCCATTAATGTGGACATTCAACCAACATTGCTCCCAAGGAGTGGCCCTCGTAGGGCCAAATTTATAGTGGGCCTAATCACATGGGCCTCATATATATATATCAAATAGGTCGTACCAATTGGGCCTTACATACATTGCAATGGGCCATAACCTATGAGCCTTGCATACATCACAATGAGCCTCATAACATGGCCTCATATATATATATATATATATATATATATATATATATATTAAGGTGGGCCTCAACAACGGGCCTCATACATATCAGGGTGGGCCTCAACAACGGGTCTCATATACATCAAGGTGGGCCTCAACAACGGGCCTCATATACATTATATAGGTCTTGACAATCAGCCTTGGTAATCGAAATCGGCCTTAACAATCGAAATCGATACTTGAAATTGGCCTCGATACTCGGCCTTGACAATTGGAATTGACCTCGATAATTGGTACCGATAATCAACATTGGTAATCAGCACCGACGATTAGCATCGATAATCGGCACCGACAACCAGCATATATAAACAAGGTGGGGTCAATAGATGGACAACCAATCAACCATAATGTAAGGATCGACTTTCGGCGTGGTTATATCAAATTTGATAGTACAGAGCCATCCGTCTATGGCGAATGGGGCCCACTTATTTGGGTTAACCCATGAAGAGAATGAGCTTAACAAGGCCTAAGGTAAGGTCACAATGAGGACATCTAACCTTCATTGCCCATCAATGTGGGCATCTAACCAACATTACTCCCAAGGAGTGACCTTTATAGGGCCAAACATATAATGGACCCCACGGTCTTACACAAAGACCTAATGTACATCGCACTGGGCCTTATCGAATGGGCTGCAACACATCATATCGAGCCACGTACTACGGTCCTCGAATACGTCACAATGGGTCGCACCACCTGGGCCGCGCCAATGGGCCTTATATGCATCACAATGGGCCTCGGCACATGGGCCATAAATACACCACATCAACCTTATCATATGGACCAGAAACATATCACAATAGGCCGCGTTACATCAAGTGGGCCGCATCTATAGGCTGTACCATGGGCCTTACCAAATGGGCTACAAATACATATCAATGGGCCTTGCCAAATGGGACATGATTACACAATAGGTGGACCATGCACATGGGCCTCAAAAGCATTACATGCACCACAACCCATGAGCTGTAAATACTCAACAGGTGGGCCCCATCATGTGGGCCTCGATTACATCACAATCGGCCACCTCACATGGGCCAAATATACGTCACAATGGGCCGCAACATATGGGCCGAAAATACACCTCATTGGGCCTAACCAAATGAGTTTCAGATACATCATACCAGGCGTCATCATATGAGTCACAATTACATCGTGATAGGGCTCATATCTGGGCCTCAAATATACATCAGTTAGGCAGCATCAATGCACAATAGGTGAGCCCTGCACATGTAGCAAATGCCCCCCCCCGGATGGTCGACGTGGATATAGGATGCTTGCATCATGGTCAGGGGCCCTACGGACCTACTGATGTTAAAGCATAACTATGTAGCTGGTGAGGTGGCTAGGCCCACCGTCCAAATGGATGGTCTGGACAGCAGAGGTAGGTCCCACCAGATGGACGAGCGGCATGTCTAAAATAAATTCATCACGGTAAGCCCTGCATATCACCGTCCAGTCCAGATGGACGGTGAGAATAGAATACATACATCAAGGTTGGGACCCACCGTCCATGGGCTGGATGGTGGATTAACACATCATCAAGGTGGGACCATATGGATGGACGGTGTGGATGCAAACCATACGGCATGTGGGTCCCACACGTACCAAGTCCGAGACAGATGGATAGATTGCATAAAACACATGCATCAAAGTCGGCCCCTCTCAGCACCGTCCAAAGATGGACGGTGTGATGAAACACATATATCACAGTGTGTCACATACAACTTGGAGAGCCCAGATAAAATACATAAATCATGGTAGATCCACAAACCTTCCACTGAACGGTGGTGGATCAAAGCACACGTCACGTGGCCCTGCAGCTGCTGGACGGCACTCCAGCAGCATGCACAGATAGATGGTCGTGGATGAAACATACATCAGTGGTGGGCCTACTGGCCATTGGTCCTAGCCCTAAAATGATTTGGAAAACTGGATGGGAGGTGTGGATGCATCCCACAATGGTGTGGGGTCCACGCATGTGGACCGGATGGCATGAATAAAATACTTACATAATGGTGGGTCCCATGTCCATGCAATGGATGGCGAGGACGGAACAGATACACCAGGGTAGGTCCCACCGTCCTGGAATGGACGGTGGATGAAATACATAAATCATGGTGGGTCCACGTGGAAGTGGCCCACCCAAATATATATTATATTATTAATATATATATATATATATATATATATATATATATATATATATATATATATATATATATATATATATATTACATATGTAATATTTTATAATATAATATATTACATATATAATAGTTATAATATAACATTACACCATCCAGTCCAGCGTCCAGATCTCCCAGACGTGCTGGACTGACGGTGGATGCAAGGCACACACATTTAAGGCAGGTCCCACGTATGTGTTGGCCACACGTGCCATTAAGGTGGGTCCCACGTATGTGTTGGCCACACGTGCCATCAAGGTGGGTCCCACGTGGGGTCCACCACAACGTTTATTTGCCATCCTGACCGTTGATAAGGTCACACAGACCCAGATGAAGAGGGAAAACAAATTTCATAATGATCCAAAATTCATGTGACACCCAAAAGGGATTTCAATGGCAGACATTCAACCCAACTATTTCCTGTGATGTGGGCCACCTGAGTGTTATATATGGCTGATTTTTGGCGTGGACGCTGGTCAGAGGGAGGCCTACCAAATGTATGGCTTGGATTTTCACACACATCACAGTGGGGCCCACAGCTGGGACCGTGGTCCCAGCTCGTTCTTCACGTCCAGCGCAGCAGTGCTTGCGCATGCTGCTGACAGTAGCAGCGCCTGCTACAGCAGCATGCCTTCTCTTTTATTTATTTATTTTATTTTATTGCAGTACATCATAGGTGGGGTCCACATCAAGAAGATCCAACCCTCCGGTTGGATTTCCGGGCTCAGGACAATTCAAATGAGTCCAATATTGGACATTTTCGGTGCACAAAGCATCACAGCAGGTCCTAATAATTTTTTTAAGCTATTAAAATAATGTTCTAGACGATGTGACCCACCTGAGTTTTGGATCAGCTTCATTATTCAGCTCAATGCCTGAAATGAGCTGAAAAATAGGGTGGACGGTGTGGATTAATTACATGCATCATGAGTGGGGCCTGTTGTGGGTCCCACACTTCTCCCTTCTACCAGGAACACACTGGGGCGCTGCAGCCTTGGACGAAGGTAGCAGCATCCTTAGCCTCCCTCTTTAATAGGGGTATGCACCACCCCCCACTCACGCTGAAGTAGGATTTCACCACCTACGTGGGCCCATTTGATGGACGATAGGGATGGTCCACTGTATAGCGTGGATAGGATACATACCACAAGGTGGGCCATCTTATAAGGGAGAGAGATCGGTTATGGGAGGGGCCCTGCCACTATGAGCCCTCCCCATATAATACATACATCAGCATGGGTCCCACCAAATGTGGGCCCTTAAATCACAAAAAAATAAAATAAAGATCACCCACCTCAAGATCTCTTCTTCCTTCTTCCTTAGACTCCTTAACTCCTAAGCTCCTTCTTTAATGGAAGATGATGAAAGTTGGATGGCTAGGATGAGAGATTGGGTGGTAGGAAGTGGGCCACACTTGGGGTTCTCTCTCCTTTAGGGATTGCTTAGACGTTGGCTCTCTTGCTTGGGATGAAGTGAGAAAAATGAGAGAGAAGAATGGTGATGGATGGGGTGATAGGATGAGGGAGCATGGTGCTTGTTAACTTTTGGGTGAAAGAGGAATGGGTGTCATGCCTTGTTGTTGAAAAAGGGATGGCTAGGTAAGTTTGTGTACTTAGACCTTGATTGATGGATTGATGTGATGTTTATGGTAAAGATTCTCTTGAAAATTACAATGCGCGGTATTTTCCTTGAACTGAACGCGGGCCTACATCTCCTGGCCAGGGTATCGCCTCGGCTTGCGAGACGCAGCGTCGGAACCGCGGTGACGGCGCAGTCGCACTAGTACAAGTCTCGGGTCGAGTCAACTTAGATATACAGGACTCGGCTTAGGATCGCGCACAAACTCTGGTTATACATCGAGGGCTGCCGGAATTCGACCAGGAGGATCTCGAGAGTCTACGGAATGGTACAGTCTAAGATACGGGCCTTACAATAACCAAAGGCATAACCCACAAACAACAACCAAAAACTTCATCACATTTTCACTATGATTAAAAACTTTATAAGTACAATGAGCATGAAGGGAAATACAATGATAATGGACAAAAAACTCTAAGATGATTGGCTATGTGCTCCTGCCTCAGTGCTGCTGCAGTCCAACGTCACCTGCACGTAACGGTCGTGCATAAGTTTATGGAAATCTTAGAGGATGGTGAAAGTGTGTGTGCACAAGGTAGTAATACAATTATGCAGTATCAGAGTGATGCGGAACATGATGATGAATCCATGAATACCATTAGCTGTACCAAGGCTATGCGATGCAAGGTATGAATGATGTCAGCTGTACCAAGGTCATGCGATGCGAGATGCAACTCAAGTATACGAATCCTCATCTAAGTCTACATATCAATATAACTTAACTCTAGAATATAATCGGGGTCTAGTACATTCAAAACCAGATTCCCGCCCCATCGCGCGCAATAAGATGAGTGGAAAAGACTGCACTATCCGCCTGCCAATATCGGACTCAGCTTGTCAATAGCGGACCCATTCCTCGAGCTGGTTAAACTCAACCTAGCTTTGCGCCCTCCTTTCGGGCGGGTAAGGTTGCACCCCCTTCCAACTGACCACGACACAGTGAAAAGCACGACCTTCTCGTAATCGGCACTCGGCGCTCATGCACCCACTTAGTGTAGACGTTGGAGCAACCTACTGGTACCATAAGGGTTTAGAGACTTTTACCCAGGGATATCTATAGCACCCCATGTAGAACAGGATTTTCGGTATCCAATCCTACCAACCACGATATGCCTGTGGAGGCTATGGCCCTGATGTCGCTAGGGTGTACAGTATACATGTCACACAATGCGAGATGCATGAGTCACGCAATCCAGTCATACAACAATCATGCGCGTATCGCGTGCTTATGTGGGCATCTCCCCTTACCAGGGAGTCTATAACAATCTAGCCAATAGCATGTGTTATGATTAATTACTCATCTCATCACAAGCATGCAGATGATGCGTATGAATATGTATCATGATGCTATATTGTCACATACTCAAAAATCAGAATCGAAAATTGGAATCGATCAATCATAAACGGCGAATGGGCTCACTTATTTAGGTTAACCCACGAAGAGAATGGGCCTAATAGGGCCTAAGGGAAGGTCACAATGAGGACATCTAACCATCATTGCCCATCAATGTGGACGTCAAACCATCATTGCTCCCAAGGCATGACAGCAAAAAAAAAACATTATTACATACATCATTGTGGAATCTCAATCAAATGGGCTGAGTCAAATGGGCCGAATCGAGTGGGCCAAATTAATGGGCCGAGTCAAATGGGCCGAATCGAATGGGCCGAGTCAATGGGCTGATCGAATGGGCTAAATCAATCGGGCCGATTCAAATGGGCCGAGTCGAATGGGCTTCATGTATATCTAATCAGGCTGCACCAATGAGCCTCATGAATATCAAATCGGGCCCATCCTTAAGTATTTTTAAGATCCGACCTATTCATAAGTTAACATAGAGATAGATGAAATGAAAACAAATATCAACTTAATTGGAAACTACTGTGGCCCTTTTGAACGATGGATATCATTGCCCACTATTTCAATGGTGGGGCCCATTTGAATTTTAGTCTTGACTCATTCTTTACCTCATACCATAAAATGATATCTTAAAATGGTTGGATGGTATGGGTACAACACATACATCATGATGGGCCCCACCGTCCAAACAGTGGATGGTGTAGATAAAACATATGCATCATAGGGGCTACAGAACTTGCTGACGTCGACTCACCAACCATGTAGCTGGTATGAGGTACCCCAGCCAACCCGTTCTCCTACTGGTGGGTCCCACCGTCCCATCCTGATGAACGGTGGATACAACACATGTATCATGGTGTGGTCCACATCCTATGCTCGACTACATGACAACAATATAGCTGCTGTACGTTGCAACTTTACCATTGTAATCCAGGACAAGGATGGAAAGATTGTTAATCAACCGATAATAATGGAATTCTAACTTCGCAGCCACTGAAGAAATTAAAAGGAATATATATATATATATATATATATATATGTACCTAAACAAAGAGGGCGGAGTGGTTGTCAAGCCCAACAAGGCAGTCCCAACCGTTTAACTTCGCGTTAATCGGACTTTTGATGCGCGGTCCAGATCTGATACGGAGTTTCGTGATGCTCCCGAGAGTAGTCGGGTAATGAGATTGATCCTAGATTTTAAGGTAACTTAGCGTCACTGATTCTACAAGTTTTGGGTCTTGCAGATCGGATTTAAAGTGATTAGTGCGGATTTCGTATGTGATCTGGTTTAGCATTTCGTTTACTTTGTCTAATTCCTAAAGGATTTAGTCCTATAAGATTTCTGTCTGAGGTGATACTCGGGCCTTTGGTAGTTTGTATAGAAGGTGGTTCAAAGAATTAACACTTAACTAAATCACACCCTAATTCCAACAGAAGAAGGTCTTAGGGTAGGAGAGGTTGATGTTTCTAAATAACCTATTCGTCGATGATTCCATAAGGTTACTTTGAGTTTGAGTATTGTTCTTCATCACCTAAACTCTAAGATTTGTGTCTAATGTGAAAGTACTCAGAAAGATTTAAAGAACGAGGTGGTGCGAGGTGAGATTTGTGAAGGAAAAGGGTTAAAAAGCGATTTTAGACTTTGGGATTGAGTTCTGACAAGTTAATAAGGTGTTAGGATCGATGGACGTCTATCTCCAGGTTGACAAAAATCCGGGGTGTTACAATATCGTTCTTCCTCACCTAAACTATAGGATTCATGTCTAATATGAAAGTAATTAAAAAATTTTGGAGAATAAGGTGGTGAAAGGTGAGATTTTGAAGGAAATGGGTTAAAAAGGGATTTTGGACTTTGGGATTGAGTTTTGAGAAATTAATAAGGTGTTAGGATTGACCCATTGCCTATGGACATCTAATTTCAAGTGGCAAAAATCCGAGGTGTTACAATCTACCCCCCTTAAAAAATAATTTCATCTCCGAAATTGGTTAAGGGTAATAAGTAAATATTTTATTAGTGCAATTGCCTAAATTTTTATCGATTTCAAGTTTATATGCGTGGCAGGGTGTACACTATCTATGCTAGTCTGGCTCAATTCAGTCTATCCTCCTTAAAACTTCTTCGCCCTGAAATTGGCTAAGGCTCCTATTGGGTCCATATTCAACGAGCACATTCTAGATACACTGACCTCGGTTATTTTAATTCAGCTCGTACTCATTATTAGGCCTATTCTTTAATAAGAATTGGTTTAATACTTGATCCCTAATGACTTTCCTTCAATGTGACATTCTAAGGAAGCTTCAGATCCTATTTAGTGACCTAACCTTACGTATAGCCTGGATAAATTTCCTTCGATCCTGGGCCAGTGGGGCAGGGGTCCACCACGCTTCCACTGCGCTACTTTGATCTAATGGATGTACAGACTGACTTAACTAGATTAGGATCATAACGTTCTACC
Organism: Magnolia changhungtana; assembly: GCA_030180095.1. Lineage (NCBI taxonomy): Eukaryota > Viridiplantae > Streptophyta > Magnoliopsida > Magnoliales > Magnoliaceae > Magnolia > Magnolia changhungtana. The sequence goes on along the minus strand of JASAUF010000463.1, from coordinate 2,564,612 downwards.
CCCCTTAAAAATTATTTTCACTCTCAAGACTCAAGGACCTATGTCCTGATCCGTATGTCGAAACAAGGTGGAATTTGGGACCTATCCTAGACACGAAACAAGGTGGTCTTCCTCCCATCGATGATGTGCGCTATGGCATTGGTACCTATGGTTATAGAAAGGAACTAAAATGATGTGTGTTGAGGTTGATTCTTGGGACAGGTGTGAGTTTGTGGCAAGATGCTTAATTCTACCAAGGAGTTTTATCACGGTCCAGACTTACCCTCTTTAATCATGTCTAGTTTAATATCATAAGATAATCTATATATTATTAGTACATGAGGAAGTTGGACAAAACAGGTTAACAGGCAGACTATCCTTCTAAGTTCATATGCAGAATATGCATGCTAGAATGGTTTGTGATTTAGGACCTAATCCCTAATTGTCTATTGCCTATTTGAAAATTTTCTTGGGCCTAAAAAGGAAAATCTCTATTGGCCATATATTCTTAACACTTCTCCAAGATGAAGTAATAAACTTTTAGTCGTAAGTGGTCGGGCTAACATGGAAGGAAAGTTGTGTAGTGGGTCTGAGCCGGATACATAGACCTTCTGCCTCGCGATGACAGAAAATTTGTCGTATCAGTTCTTAATCCTAGTTGATCCCGATCTTCTGCTTGATCAGATCATAGAGTTCATTGGTAACTACCAGGATTGAGAATTCGAATCAAACAGCAAATACCTCACTTATATATAGTTCTCTACTCCGTGTTCCCATTTGTAATAAGTCTTTGGGAAGGTAATTCTAAGGAATATATTGATTTGACCTAACATTAAATCCAAGGGAAATATAAGTTTTCTCTGAGCGTGAATAGTTTCTACATCAAACAAGCTTCCTAAGAGTTACTAAAGAAGCCTGTTAGTATTAAGGGGATTCAACGAAAGAATGAGCTTTCCCTTCAACCTAATCAAGCCGACTAACTAAGTTTATCATTCAATTGTCATAGCATAATCGATCTCTTACATTCCTTAGTGTAACCAGTAGCCTAGTCTTAATTTTAGGAGTAGCGGTAATCCAATAGCTTATGGGCTATATGATTTCGTACTATTTCAAAGTCTACGCTCATACGCTAGATGATTTTATACCATTTCTAATATAAGAAATTATTTCGATTGCTTAGGGTTTAAAAGTTGTTTGATTGGAATTGAGTTGCCCGAACTTAAATTTAACTGTGCTCGAGCACTTCACACATGACCATACCAGCTAAGGAGGTCCTAGGGTTCATGTTATTAATTTATTGGATTTCCCATACTGTCAGGTCTTTCGAAATCTAGGAGCACCACTTTAGGTCCAAAACTCTAAGGGCCTATTTGGCCGGTGGTCTTAAGTTGTATTAGATGGATTACATTGCTAATCCCACCTCGGGATTGGGAATGGCATGTTTAGAAGGAGGTGGGATGGGATTAAAATTAATTTTATAGCTTTGAAAAATGAGCCTTGTGTTGGAAAGTGTGGGATGGGATTTTCAAATCCCATGATGATGAATTTCCAAGTGTAATTTGAAAGGAAATCCCGGGATTTACTTTTAATTGCATACATTCCAAACATGGTATTGGAAAACATGGGATAGACCCAATCCACGGACAATACCTTACACATGCATTTATTGTTACTTTTACAATTCCATCCACCTTAAACTCACCTAATGCAGTTGGCCGAACGGGCCCTAAACGTCCCAACATTTGGAGGTTATGAAGGTTATGGGACACAAAAATGTGGGTTTTGTGCTCAAATGAGGGGAATATAAGGAAGGTGGAGAGTTGTAAGGAGTAGTTTTTCGGGTAACGGTGGTGGATGAGTGTAAGATGTAGAAGAAGACGGAAGCATGGGTGAATAAAAATGGGGATGTGAGATCATTTTACATGGTCTAGGCTACGTACGGGCTATACTACTGTAGTTAATCTCGCCCATCGGCGAAACTTGGGATAATAATATGGTTTCTAGATTTCATCGCCCCCCTCCTAAATCAGAGTGCATCAGTGTGCGTTGTGTTACCATAACCCAAGTCCAGTTTAATCCAAATCATGCTCTGATACATCTTGTAACGCCCTGAAAATCGGGGGTCGAGCAAAGCTCAGCTCCCGAGTTCCAATGCATCACTTATGTAATATAGATAATGATGATTATGATGAGTGCATTGAAACATGAGTGGGATTAAGCTAAACGACATATCATACTCTAGAGTTAACGTAATTAGGCAAGCGGAAGACTGTGATAGATATATATAATACATAAGTATTTCATAATTTTCAGAGTATGAGTATGTCACCAGGCTGAACATATACATGTGTTGTTTCTAATTTGTGCCAAATACCAAAAATATAAAGTGTTTAACTAAATCATATAGCCCTGTAATCCCATCGAATCAGCACGAGATCTACATAGACCCGCTTGATAACTGCATGAAGAAGAACTCCTCCTGATCATCATAAAAGTCAGACTCCACCTTACAATCGTCGCCATCATCTGCAACTACAATAGAGTCTGGTTGGTGTTTAAAACATCGTCCCAGAACGTGGGAGTGAGTGATCAACCCAGTGGAATCATATAATAAAGGTTAACATGTTATCAACTCAGTTTTGAGAAATTAATAAGGTGTTAGGATCGACCCATTGCCTAAGGACGTCTAATTCTAAGTGGCAAAAATCCGGGGTGTTACAGAAGAAGAGAGGAGAACAAAGAGATTAAAAGAGATTAAGAATGGAGAGATTGGTAGACCGTTTAATCACCGATCCAACCATTCATTCGACGCTGTGAATGCGTAGGAGGAGAAAAACCCTCCCTTTCCTTTGTGTTATTTCATTTCGGTGGGCCCACAAGGGTGGGACCCACCTTGATCATGTATGGAGTGTATGGTGGACCCCATAGTGGCGAGGGCTCACCTCAAAGGCCGAATCTTCCCTCCATTACTTTTCCTTTCCCTTTCTTTTTCTTTTGATGGTGTCATAGGGCCCACAAGTGGGCCACACTGTTGGAGAGCATGCCCTGCACAATATCACAGTGTGGACAACCTTGTGTGGCCCACTATGATGTTTATTTTCCATCTAACATGTTGAGTAGATTAGTTTGATTTGGATAAAGGAAAAACACAAAGATTAGGTTGATCCAAAGCTTCATGGTCAAACCATGAGTTGGGCGATCTAATGGATGGAGTGGATTTCCTAGGTGGGCCCCATCACCTCTTAAACATGCCAAAGAGAGAGAGGTAGTTGGTGCTGGGTGCAAATAACACCTTAGGTGGGTCCCACCTTGATGTATATATCACATCCACATCGTCCATCTGTTTACTTAGCCCACTTTGACCATTGAGCCCAAAAATGAAGCCGATCCATATCCCTGGTGGGCCACACCATGTGCAATAATGGGATGTTAAGCCCAACATCAACGACACCATGCACAGGCAACGTTCAAGTGGGACCCACCTTGATGTATTTTCTTGGTCCACACCATATATAGAGCCCAAATTGAAGTTAATCCAACCCTCAAGTGTACCTAGGTAACCAGCCTCACCGCGTCAGCCATGCAACGTGGGATGGTGGGTTCCCACTTATGGGACCCACCTTGATTTATTTGCTAAATCCATGTTCTCCATCTGTTTCTCCACATCATTTTAGTCCATAGGGTGAAAATTGAGGAAAATTTGAGTCTTAAGTGGGCCGCACGGAGGGAATTAACACCCTATTATTGAAATCTTCCAAGACCCATATGGGATCTTTATTCGTCCAAACTAACTCATCATCAATCAGATAAATGGTGATTGGAAAACCAAGGATGAAAAGCTGATCTCATACCATGTTTACCTGGAGAATCTAACTGAGGAATTCGAAGAGATCATATTCTCTTATATGCCCCGAGCCAGGAACCAGTTTGTAGACGCTCTGGCTACCCTCGCCTCGATATTGGAGATCCCAAAAGGAGTTGCTGAATGGGAACTCACCATCGAACTTGAGGAGGAGCCCGCGTTCTGCCTATAGATCGACGAAGCTGAAACTCCCTCGAATGATCAACAGTGGTACACAGACATCAAGGAATATCTCGAACATTGGAAGTACCCAGAAGGAGTAACACCAGCTAATTGTCACATTATCCAATGGCTAGCAGCACAGTTCGTGATCACCGGGGGTATCCTCTACAAGCGATCCTTCAACCAAGTCCTTCTCCACTTTGTGGATGAGACAAAAGCAACACAGATCATGTCGGAAATCCATGAAGGACTATGTGGCCCACACATGAATGGACACATGATGGCTAAGAAAATCCTATGACTTGGCTACTATTGGCTCACGATGGAGACAGATTGTAGTAAACATGTCAGGAAATGCTTCAAATGTCAGGAGCACGCAAATCAGATTCATGCGCCTGCTTCCGAACTCTACAACCTGACGACACCATGACCCTTCTCTGTATGGGGGCTGGACATCATCGGAAAGGTCAGCCCTAAAGCTTCAAATGGGCATGAATACATCCTAGTGGCAGTAGACTACTTCACCAAATGGATAGAGGCAGCATCCTACACCACCATCACAACATCTCATGTGGTCAAGTTTATAAAGAACAACATCATTAGCCATTATGGGGTCCCTCAGGCCATCATTACTGACAACGGAACTCCGTTCGTCAATAAAAGGATGGGCGATTTCCTCGACAAGTTCAAAATTCAACGCCATCGGTTAAGTCCCTACCGTCCTTAAATGAATGGTGGGGTCGAAGCCGCAAACAAGACCATCATCTGCATACTGGAGAAAATGGTAAAGACATATCGTGACTAGTCAGATATGCTTCCTTACACACTCTGGGCCTATCGGACGTTTGTACGGTCTGCTACAGGCGCAACTCTATATGAGCTCGCATATGGGATGGAAGCAGCACTGCTAGTTGAAATCAAAATCCCATCACTTTGGATATTATTGGAAAGCCAAGTCGAGGAAAGCGAGTGGTAACAAGCAAGGTATGATCAACGACATTAGGCAGATGAAAAGCGTATGCAAGCACTAAGCCACTCCCAATGTTATCAAAGAAGGATCGCTCGAGCCTATAACAAGAGGGTCTGAAAGAGAAGCTTCAAAGTTGGTGACATGGTCATGAAACGCATCCTACCGCTTCACTTACCAGATCCCAGAGGATAGTTCAAACTCTCGTGGGACGGACCGCTGATCACTCGGGAAGTACTCACGGGAGGCGCTCTTCAGGTCACTAATCTGAGAGGAGAAGATCTTCCCGAGCTCATCAACGCCGATAACGTAAAAATCTATCACGGGTAACTATACCTAAACTTGCCAATGATTACAATCGCAAAGCCTTACCCATCACTTTCCCATAAAAACAAAAAAATATATCCGCCACCTCTCCCATCAGAAACACTTGTCGTTTCTCCCACAAAAGGAAGAGAAAATAAAGGCACAAAAAGAGAAAAAAAGAAAAAAGAAAGAGAAAAAGAAAAAAAAAAGAAATCTCGAAGACCCAGAAAAGAGAAGAAAATAAATCTATCCCACATCCTCAAATAATCTAACCCTAAAAGCAGCTACGATTGTACTCAAAGACAGAGACAGTAAGGTAACCAGTTGGCAGGCTATGAAGGAAGTCTCTCCGTCTTCCCCAGTACCTAAAAAAAAAGAAGAAGAAGAAGAGAGAAATGCATGTCTAAGCAAAATGGGCGAGTTGAAAACCCAAAAGGGCAGCTCGAGTAAAAACAGCAGGCATGTAGTGGACTTGGTGAAAACCTGAAAAGGTACCAAGGGTAAGAACAGCACGGCTGCCAAGGGGCAGGTAAGATTAAAAACCCAGGATGTAGTGAAAATTCGAAAGGATACTATGGGCAAAAATGACGGGAAGAGTCGAACGTACTGAAAACCTGAAAAGGCGCTACGGGTAAAAATGGCAGCAAAAAAAAGAAAAGAAAAAAAGAGAAGAATGTGCAGGAATAAAAGAAGCTAAGGCAGCAAACATCTCAACGAGGCACAAAGAAAGATCAACTTCGGATCAGTACTCTACCAAAATCTGCTCAAATCCAAGGGATGTGATCCTGAACACCCTCTCAGGAAACCATGCCCCTAGGAACACAATTTAGACTATTGCACACGACATGGGCTGAGCTCGAGATTCTGATCCCAATCATCTAGAGCATAAATCCAAACATAAGCAAGCATTGACAAATGTGGCACAAACAAAATTTTCCATTTCTTTAAAGTGTTTGTACAAGAACATTGTTTTCCTTTCTTCCCATAAAACCGAAAACTAAATTTTTTTTTATACATATGGGATAAGCAGTTGATCAACACCAGGGATCATAGGTAAGCTCCTATCTCTCGTACATCAATAATCTCTGCCTGAGACTCTTTATCTCCATGCACAGGTAAAAGGCTTCATCCCTCTCCAGGCGATGCGCCGCAAACATGCTCTCATTGTACCGTCGTCCCACTACCAATTGATGAGCCATATCCTCACATGTGTGACGAAGGACAACGATCTCAGAGATCAGATGACGATGTGTGGCAAGTAAAAAAGACGGATCAATAAAGGGTCGCTCCTCGAAAGCCTCGAACGAATCGTCAACACATGAGGAAGATGAAGCAGTATCGCCCACCATATCCCGATCAACAGCCTCGTCCTCCAAATGCCAGCCTGAAACCTGGCGATAAAGTGATTGCTCTGTCACCCATCGCTGGTATGGCACTGTGGCCAAGGGAGGAGCCCAAGACTCTAAAGATCCCTGCCAAGAAATCCAGACTCGTCTATACAAAGCAGTCAAATCAGAAGGAAGAGGGGCATACCCGAATCCAAAAAAAGTAAAATTTGGAATATCCTACCAGAAACCGAACTGATGAAGGAATCGCACGGGATGGTAAGAATAGTATCCTCGGAGGCCTAACAACAATAGAGGAGTGCGGGCGGTGCTACAAATCAACGGTGAGCGACAGATCCAGGGAGCCTCCCAACTAATCTCCCACCCTCGCAGCTGGGAGAGCATACGATGATAAAGTGACTCAGTGGCCTCGGCATCGAGGGGAAGGCCATCAATCAACAGAGAGAGCAAATCGTCATGGCGGGAATCAGGCCACACAAGTGAAGGGGTCATATAAAGATTCTCCCACAGCCACACCTGGAAAAGGTACAAGTTAAGCTCAAGTTGCAAGCATAAAACAAAGTAAAGGAAGGGCGAGAGCAAAGAATACCTAAAGAAATAAATAGCAGCCCCGAAGGACACTGGTGTGTCCAAGTGAGCACTCAGTTAGCCCTAAAAAGAGCTCTACTAGCACCATAGAAATGATACTCCTGCGGAACAGAACGCGGTGAAATATATCCAGTAAAACCGCCAACGATGACTGCCGCCAGCCTGAGAAAAGCACCTTAGCCAAGACACAAAATATCAATGCATTCAAACACTGAAGCTGACGATCTGATCTGGGACCTCCTCGGGCGGTAGAACAACGATCATACATGAGCTCAAGCGAAAGCTCACCAGTCCCACCCTCTGTAGTAGGAAGAGCAACAAGAAATCTAAACCAGGAGATCAGATCAGTGGGACGAACTGGCTCAGACGAGGGAACATAAGGCTCTCGGGTGATTTTTTTCCTGACTCCCCCATCGCGTCTCGAAGAACATCCTGAAAAGATACAACAGGCGGGCCCGAATCTTCAATGATCGCCACATCAGGAGCAATCTAGAAAACAGATGCCCCAGGAGCCGCAACACCTAAAGCATCCCAGTAGCTGACTGGACTGGTACCCTGATCCCCGACAATAGCTGCCTGTCCCATCACTGCCTTGAAGTCCATGCCAAAAATCTGACCGAGGCCATCTGCAAGGAGTACATCACCCACCAGATCTAAACCACTCAAATTGCCGAAGTAGGGCCGCCACCCATCAGGACCCGATCCGTCCCATCTACACCATCCACTAGCACCATACGACCATCCACACCATCCACTCCTGTCAACATATCATACCCAACACCCAAAAATGGCCCGCCAAAATCCAGACCATCCACCATCCCTCCAACACAATCTCCATCATCCAATGGTCCATCCATGCCAATCACATCCAATGGCTCACCAAGCATGAGACCATCAAACCCATCAGACCTATCAAACCCATCTAATCCAATCAACCCCTCCCCATGATCATCATTAATGGAAGGAGGATCCATGCCGTAAATAGTGTTTACCTCTTCTAAAGGGCCCATTACTCCTCCACCAACCTCCATCAATCTATCCATAAATGGATCCCTTCCGTCATTTATGGACCCAACAACCTCTCCACCACTCATAAACCCATCAAACTCCTCATCATGGCCAGCCATAATAGCTCTAAAAAAGGAAAGAAAAGAGAAGAGGACAAAAGGAAGAAGAGGACAAAGAAAAAAGGACAAAAAGGAAGAAGAAAGGGACAAAAGAAATGACTGGACGACCAAGAATGGATGGGAATATCCAAAAAGGGGCAAAAGGAATGAACAGAGATGAAGGGTACCCGCTGGAAGAAAACATGAAGGGAGGCGGTAATCCGATTACTGCCCGCGGTACTCAAACCACCGCGGTTAGATCTGACATTTTTGGATTGATACAGCGCTGACAGAACAGAACGAGAAGAAAAAAAGTCACGGGCGGTAATCCGACTCCCGCCCTAGCCCACTTTCGGGCGAAATCCGGGCAAGGTCCACTTCAGAAGGCCAGTACCGAGGAATATGCATCCAAGGGCTCAATTGGGATCGCAAAAATGATCAATAGACGATCCAAGAAAGCAACGTTGAACAACCAGAGTTTCATATAAACAGGGGATTACACAGCTAATGAAGCATGGTCACATGATACAATGAACTAATCATCATCAGGAAGATAGGTATCTGTATCCTTACGACGTAAGTGAGGCCCCAAGATCCCCCCTCCAGCAAAACGAGTGCCGCCGCCTGGAGGATAGCCAAGCTGTAGAATTGAACCAATGTCGTACTGCTCACACCAGGAGCTATACTCTCTCTCCGGGTCAACGAAGGCACTGGTGTCAAAACCATCCAAGGCAGCGGTCAACTCCCTCTCAGGCACTGATCTCCAATCAGATAGACCGGACAGTGGACTAAGTGGAACCAATGGGTTGCCAGTCAACTGCTAAAAGAGCCTCTCTCCAAGGTACCATTTTGTCACGCGAGGGTCCTCCAGAATCCGACACCGCCGCGAGGCCTTAAAGGCTTCCTGAGCTCCGGGAGTAAGTGCCTCATTCGATTAAAAATACAACCTGGTGTGAAACTGCAAAAAGGAGAAAAGTCAGTGGGCCGAAAGATAAGTAGAAAGCAACATATGGGCAACGCAAGGCAAGACAAACTACTCACATCATCAGGGACAAGGGCATCGATGTTCGACCTACACGTAAAATCAGAAAATAGGCATGTGCGGTTGCAGTTATCCTTGTACCACAACATCATGTGAGAAAAGGGAGGCGAATGATCAATCAAGGTGGGAGCTAGATGGGGAAAATGATAAAAAAAAAAAAAGCAGACCTGCGCAAGATCGCAATTAGAGAAGGTGCACCAGACTATCCCCAGGGAGAATAATGTAAAAGGGATATAAAAAATGTACCTCGATGACCGGATAAAAACCAGTCAAAGATCGACTGATGCAGTGTCTATCTAGCCCTTCGTACAAATGGACGAGGAGGGCCGTATTCCAATTGTACGGCGTGGGAAAGGTGATATCAGCCACGAGCGATAACAGACGGGAACTCACTAGCTCATTCTCATAGCAGAAGATCATTGCTCCCATGATATACAAAATCAGAGCACGAGGTTTCACCACGGCTGTGGCCTCAGTCTCAGGGATGCGTCTGGCAAAATTTGACGATAGCCAAAGCAGCTTGAATCGATGATCGGAGAAATCGGTGGCATCATCCCTAACAATTTCATCCAGTCATCCTTGGAAGGTATTGGAAGATCATCTTCGAAAGGGACAGATCCCCCATCATATCAGAGACCCAGCTGCATGTATATGTCATAAGGGGTGATGCCCCCCACTCTCCAAAAGGCAACTGGAAGGTATGGGTCTCAAGGTACCATCGCTCAGCCAAAGCAGATAAGAGGGACATGTTCGTCTTACTCAGACGAATCCGAAATAGGTGAGCAAATGGAGTACGCTCCAACGCCTCAAAGAACAATGGTTGTGGATCATTGAACTAATTGGGCCAATGCGTCCTGACCCCTCGTCATCTCAAGATCGAAGGCGCACCACCCTCCCGGGCTATATCAAAAAGGTGTCGGCCCTCTCGCAGCACATAGCACGGATTGGTCAACTGACGGGAAGGATCGACCTCATTTCTACCACGATGAGGCATACTGCACAAACGAGGTCCCCAGGTAAGTATCCTTCTCACCATAAAAGGACAGCGGACTCCAGTAAAAAAGTACGAGTCAACGGTAAAGGTCCATTTCCAAGCCCATTTCAAAAAAGCCCATCCAAAGCCCATTTTAAAGGCCCATTTCAAAAAGCCCATTCAAATCCCATTTCAAAGGCCCATTTCCAAGCCCATTTCAAAGGCCCATTTCAAAAAGCCCATCCAAAGCCCCATTTCAAAGGCCGATTTCCAAGCCCATTTCAAAAAGCCCATTTCAAAGGCCCATTTCCAAGGCCCATTTCAAAAAGCCCATCCAAAGCCCATTTCAAAAGTCCATGGTCAAAGCCCATTTCAAAAAGCCCATCCAAGGCCCGTTTTCAAAAGTCCATGGTCAAAGCCCATTTCAAAGGCCCCATTTCAAAAAGTCCATTCTAAGATCCATTCCAAAGTCCATTTTCCAAGGCCCCTTTCCAAGACTCATTTTTAAAAGGCCCATCTTTCAAAAATCATCATCCACACCTACATGTCCACAACAAATCCATGTAACTGGTCACACCAAGATCATGATGTGGGGTCCACTTGAAAAATTCCACCAATCCATCATCCACCATAATGACCAATTATCAAGATTCAACCCGTAAAAGCTCTCAAGTAGGCCCTAAATCATCCATCCGATGGTCCAGATCACCCAAAATAAAATAAAAATAAAAAATAAAAAATAAAATTTCAAATAAAAGGGTGGGGCCCTTTTTTATCACACCCCACTCCATCAAAACATAAAACACAAAAAAAAAAGGAGAGAAAATATATATAGCCAACCATTTGGGCCAAACCAAAAAATCCAACAAGGTCCAACGGCTGAGATCTAGTCAAAATGGATCAACGCCCTTGATCGCGGCCCTCCCCAAACCCATGAAGAAATCCAACTTGTCAAAAGCTCTTTAAATATAAGTGATCCACCCCAAAATCTAGCAAGAGCCCATTGATCAAGATTACCTGAAGGTAAGAAAAGAAGATGATGCTAAAAATACAAGCTGAAAATCTATGAAAAATCCTCCAAAATAGCTTCCAGGGACCACAATGGGGTCCCTGGACGTCCAAAGTGATGAATTTAAATAAGGGAAGAGGTGTCATCGATCAGACCAGCGCATGGCTCAGACCACTGGACCAAACAGCGGACCAACGGCAGTCCGACTGCCACCCATCCAAAAGTGGCTTAAGGCAGCAGGCCTGTCCCCTTGGGGTGGGTTGGAACAACTGGTTTTCCCTTCTGTCCATTAGATAATAACCCCATAAAAAGACAAAAAGAAAAAGACAAAAAAAAATTAAAAAATGCTTCTTAAAAAACTCATGACAAGTTCAAATTCTCACGAGAAACTGAGAATCTCAATAAAGCATACCTTGAATATTGCTGGGAAAAATGCAAAAACACAAAAAAAAGAGAGATACAAAAAGGAGGGAAAAAGAAAATATTTAATAATTAGCCCCATTAACCTATCAGCTAATAAAAACTAAACGATCATGACCGTCCATGGGTCGGATGGATATTTCCAAAAATCCATATATATATATATATATATATAAGAACAAAAAAGAAGAAAAAAACCCCATTAGTTTATTAGCATATGCCAGCTAAATATAATTAAAACCAGACAGTCCTAACCATCCGGATCTTTCAAAAATCCAAAAAATCATTAGCCCCATTAAATTATTAGTGGAGGCCCTCTGACTTTGCTACAAATAAAAACCAAACGACGACACCCACTCATGAAATCGAACGGATATTTTCCAAAAAATTCAAAAAAAAATACTTTCAAATAAAATCCCCAAAGAGTCTAGCTCCAAAGGGATTAACTTTCAAACAAAAACTTTCAAAAAAAAAAAAAAAAAAAAAATACGCGACACGCGATACTTGAGAATCTTTCGTATTCTCCGATTAAGGTCCAAGACAAACAAAATGAAATAAGATCAATCTCTCCCGGTTCCCAGGAGGAAAAGTGAATTCGTACATGATACATGTACGATTGGCTCGATCTCTATATCTGGACAGTCGTTCAAATGCTAGTAAAAAATGATTGGATCTATCTCTAGAAAGAACAATCAAACTCAAAGTGACAACAATCCATTGTAACCAAAATATCCAAATCAGCAGACTGTTTGGCAAAGGATTACCTGCACATACCTAGTCCGGGATGTTTTCAAAATTTGATCGAGTCCAAGTTAGCGTAGTGAGTTCGTCGTAAGGTCGCACCAACGCCCAGGGCAGCTAACCACTTTGACGATCAAATGGATCGAATACTCCTAGGGTGATTATATAGCAAAGGAAACGACGGACCTAACAGTATAAAAATTTTCGTAAAGCCGGGACAAATGCACAGATGCCCTTACTTTTTAGACTCCCATTTAATGGTATTGATAATCTGATGTGAAAATGTTGTGATTGGTGACCCATAAAGCCGCGACGAATGCGCAAGGGACAATCACAACGTTTTCCTCAACCTTCGTGATATGTGCAAGTCATCTTTTTTCAAATAGTCAACTAACAATGATACAATGGCAGGCAATAGATTCAGATCACTATTCTTTCTGACCAGAAGGGTGGGGTGTCCACTCGCTTTGACCTTCGGTTGCTCACAACCTCAGTCAAAGAGGGGCATCTGTAGACACCCCACCCAAGCAAATATCTCGAGCAGGCTAAGACAATCCAAGAACCATGATCATATCCTAAACCAAACCCTAATCCCAGCTTAAACCTAAAACTGACCGAAAGCCATGATCCAAACCTTAAACCTCTAAACCGCAACCCAAAACCCTAATCCAAACCGTTCAATCCACATAAAGCCCCCTCCTATATATACCCTATATCTTAATCTGAACCTTAACCCGAAACTCTAATCCAAACCTTACCCGAACCCGAAACCCTAATCCAAACCGTACCCGAACCCAAACCATTAGAACCTCCCAAACCAAACCCAAAGTCCCAAATCTAGGACCTATTCAAGCCAAGTCAACCTACAAATACACCCGGACGAGCTAAAAACCTCAAAAGGAGACCATCGGACGAATCAACGCATCAACCAAAGCCCACACCCTCACGCCTGGCCCGAGTGCGGCCTGGGCGGTAGTTGGACTATCGTCGGCAGTAGTTTGACTACCGCTGACGGTACTCCAATTATCACCGCTCATGGCCCGCATGTGAACAGCTGTCCCAACGTCCAAAAGTCAACTTTCTCAAAAAATTACCCATCCAACCTTCACTATTTACCATTTACCAACCCTAAGAGCCAATGAGAGAGCGCCACGTGGCATTCCTCTCTCCTCAACCAATCATAACTTGTCACCTCATCTTTTACCCCTCCTAAGCCCTACAATTACCATAAGACCATTGGAGAAAGCTATAAATAGCCCTCTCCTCTTCACATTTTAGGCATCCACTTCTCATTTTCAAGCTTAAAGTGAGAAAGAGAGAGAGAGAGAGAGAGAGAGAGAGAGAGAGAGAGAGAGTGAGGGAGGAAGAGAGTGAAGGAAAGGGAAGGAGCTTCCAAGCCTCCAAAGTTTTGATCTTTTGGCTATCCCCTAGCCCTTCCTCTTGACCTTTCCAACCCACAAGTCTAGCCTAGATTAGTCATAGTTCGGTCCATGTCTTAACATACTTAAGATTAAGCCAAAGATCTACTCATTTTACATACAAGCATTTATCATGACATCTATTCCCTTCTCAACCCCCCTGCTTCTCTAGATCTCTAGTGAACGTATGCTCTGTGACTTGCCGTACATCGGATCTTGTCACATCCGAAATTTATAGCGATCTAGTCCACTTTTCTTTACTTTTGTACATAAGTATCATTACATCCACCCTCTAGACACATTCCTGGATGTATGCTCTGTGATTTGCCAAAATCTCAGATATTTTCACATCAGAAATCCATGTGTACCTAGTCCTAATCCGACCATATCATTCATCCCTTAAGATTTTTTACCACATTAAGTAGAGACTGTACGTTTGTACGAGCAGAGAGGGTGCTTAACACCTTCCCTCTTTGTAATCAAGGTCCCTTACTTATAATCCCGGATCGCAAATCATGAGTCAATCTAAGGTAGGAGAGTCTCCAAATTTCTCTAACCTTATGTATTCCGCAGATTCTAGCCGACTGCGGGATTCTGAGATTTATCGGTTAGTGACGACTTCAACATCCACAAATCAGCCTAATCACCCCCACCACCAAACTCCATAACATACAAATCAATGTGGGCGCCGATTTTCAGTGTCTACAGGTGCAAAAGTAGGTGTTGCACAACTATAAATAGGAGTCCCTAGGGCTTCCCTTGGCATCTATCAATTAATCGAATCATTCTAGGGTTTAGAGGAGCGAAACACAAGGGCGAGGAGCTATCGCCAAGCATTTTTCTTCTTTCTTCTTTAGTTTTTCATGCTTTCTTCTAGGGTTTTAGTTCCAATCATAACTGTAGTTGGCTAAACCTCTTAGCTAGAGCTAAGAGGTGAAGCTTGTAGCGTGATGGGATGTTTTCTATTGCTTTGATTCATGTTTATGTTGAACTCTCTTTTATTCTAGTTTGATATTTAAGAAATACTTTTAGTTTTTAATGATTTATTGTGACTCAAATTACAATCACTACAAGAAAATCCACTTTTACCAACGAAAATTTTCGTAGGCAAAAGTCTAATTTTCGTAGGCAAAACGTTTTACCCACGAAAATTTTCGTTGGCAAATTCCTTGTTAAATGTCCGTGGGAGAATTTTTACCCACGAAAAAAAAAATTCGTTGGCAAAGGTAAGACTTTTGCCGATGAAATATTTCATAGGCAAAACATTTTACCAACGCTAATTTTCGTTGGAAAAAATATTGACAAAACTTTTTACCTACTAATAATTTTGTAGGTAAAAATATTTACATGACTTTTTAGCTACCAAAAATTTCGTAGCTAAAAATATTTAAAGATTTTTTACCTACGAATATTTTACTAGCTAAAAATATTTAAAACACTTTTTACCTGCCAACAATTTCGTAGCTAAAAATATATTTACCTACCAACAATTTCGTATCTAAAAATATTTAAACACTTTTTACCTACAAACAATTTCGTAGCTAAAAATATTTACAAGACTTTTTACCTACGAATATTTTCGTAACTAAAAATATTGAAAACACTTTTTACCACTACCAGAAAAATGGGCAAAGGCTACGGATTTAATCCGTAGCTATAGACCTATGGCTACGGATTAAATCCGTAGCACGACCGTCGTCGTGGGTGCTGAAACAATAGGTCTAAAACCTATAGCTACGGATTTAATCCGTAGCAAATATTTCTGTAGCCAAAAAACCTACAGCTACGGATATTATTGGTAGCTAAAAGTAGTGTTGAATCTGTAGCAATATGCCGAATGTTATAACAACTACGGTTAATATCCGTAGCTATTTCCTACATTTTAAAAAAATTCTTATAATCATTCATTCATTCAATTACCACCTGCATAATCATTCATTCATTCATTCAATTACCACCTGCATAATCATTCATTCATTCATTCAATAATGAATCAATTACATTAATCCTTCATTCAATCAAAAGAAAGTGAGCATAGAGAGTGTCTTGGTAATGAACACATTTTCATTTGCCTCCTGGAAAATCAAATCCTCAAATTCCACGTGGTAGAGAGGGCTGAACACAAAACTATTTCAAAAGAATGACCAAAGGCAAATAATAGTTGCCCACATTAGAAAAGAACAACATAAAACGCTTCCACCCTCATTCTTCATAAGGCCATGGGCTATAGTTGGGCGCTATTCCTTATTCTTCATCTTGCAGATCTTCGTGTTTTGTTGCTCAAGATAGCATGCAAAGTGAACACATGATGCTAAACTTAGGCTACTTTCATATGCAGCACTGATAACAGCCATTTTTTCATGTTGTCGTGCCTATTTTGCAATCACTGCTGCATTTTCAAATCCCCTCGACAACACTTGGTTTAATAACTGACAGGGACCATCATAGTAAAATCAGGTTATGTTCACAATACAATATATTGAAGTCATTAGTAACCTCTTCTAAGTTGTAACTTCATAAAGATTAGTTTTTACTTACAACAACAACTATTCCTGGGTGTACAAATGCCATGAGCTTATAGAGAGGATCTCCTTGAATATGGTCAATAGTTTCATCTAATGCCACAGGTAAACCAGTTTCTTCACAGAACTTTATGATATCATCTTCAGAATGCCCAGGTTCCTGAAAATTAGAAAGGTAGTATATAAAGAAATTAGCAAACACAATCCCAAAGGTCAACTTTAAGAAGGCATCCATGAATCTTGCTAATATGATTTGGCAAATCCAACATATCAAATCCAATAGCTCCAACAGTAAAAAGGTCAAAACTTTCAATAAAAAAAGCACAAAACTACATAAAAATATACACATCAGATGACATGTAGAAATTCAGCTACCGAATACAGAGGTGAGCATCCAGTCCTCACAAGTTTACCATACACAGCTCACATGGCATGTGTATGATGTGTATGATGATTGAAAGTGTTATTCATCGTTATGACCGTTGGATGAATGTTTGGATCATCATACACATACCACATGTGCAGCTTAGAAATTGGATGGAAATTCCCTCCTTCCAGATGCACCGCTCTCCTCTAAATTTTTTAAAAAAACAAAGGCATTTAAAAACAATACAAATGATCTAATCTTAGGTGGGCCAGGATAATAATATACCTTACTATTTTGATAGAGTATCCACTTTCCATTTATTTTAGTAATAAAGCGATCCTGTAGAAAGAGAGACGGAAAAATCATAAAGGAGGTCCATTTTATCCAAAATATATGCCTTTTCAGAAAATTCTTCTTCCACTACAACTACCATCATACCTTGCCACCAATTTCCCCTCGAGGCACCGAGCGGATTGCCCTCACCTTCTTCGCCATCCTTCTTGAATTGATGATATATCAATCACAGAATCATGCATGTTAGAGAAATGGGACCCTTTAGGTCAGGAATAACTATTCATTTTGCTCATAAAATTTCATAAAGGAAAATGATATTCACACACCACATACATGCACTTGCATAGACCATTTTCCTCTACTTCTGATATTAGAAATTGAAATTTAAAAAAGATTACTCACAATAGAGGGGGTTCCTGAGGTTCGGGTACTTGGGGAATGGGAACACATGTCCCGGCCACCATAGTAAAGAGACGAGCTGAGAAAGCACGGTTCTACAGTTTCATCCACGAAAACTGACCTCCCATCCTTGTTGGGTATGCTCTGGTTTTCGCTTGCCTGCTACGGGACCCACCTGAAAAATAAATGCTCGCTCAAGCCAAGCCAATTGTTTAGAAACAGAGTTCATGCTTCTTCAAGGAGATAAAAGGCTATGGGCGTGTTTGGTTACACCAAATTTCATGATATGTGATGAAAATTTGCACCGGATTAGACTGATTAATCATGACATTTCATGAAATTTGGTGCAACTAAATGCAGCCTATAGAAACTAAAGAGAAAGCTATAACAATCTAGAGTGTGCATATAGGCAGGATGGATCATCTGAAATTTCACTTGTGGGATGATCTTAACCATCTAATAAGATGACCGGATAGGGGACTGCCGCCCATTATTTGCATGTAGCTATATGGTGCCAAGCTTGCACATGCACGCACACACACAAAGAGGTCTTAAAATTCCTAAATCTACATGATTACAATGAAGTAGAGAGATTCAAAGGACGCCCATTTCAGAAAAGATCTCCAGCAATGAGCTTTAAGGATGCAAGAGCTCACATCCGACCAAACTGTCCAAAAGGGACTGGAGTCTTCAAAGACTATGAGAGAGACAATCTTAGAAATACAACTAGAAAGATCCACCAACACCCATTTTATAAATCCATCCATCAATTCAGGTTTACAATATGAATATGTAAAGCATCTGGTGGCAGCCATTTGATTTAATCCAGAAGTTTAAAATTCCATATCACATGGCATAATCCAATTAGTCCGTGAAATACATATTAGCCTTCAATTTATTCAAATGTCATGCGAGTTGGATATGGTGAAGAAATCAAGAACTTACAACTCTTGATAAATAATTTAAAGAAAAAAAATCAATTAGAAAAAGGAAGAAAAAAAAAAAAACAAACAATCATCCATAAGAAGCCTTTGGGGTTCCCATTGCCTATTCTAGTGAGGTTGTGAGGCTCTAGAAAGACAATATGAAATTTCCCTTACACATGCCAACCTGACTTGCATGTGGGGCATCCAGGCCATGCCTCTTACGGGCACTGCTGATTGGATGACCTGACCCAAGAACTATGCCGATCCATTAATCAGATGCACAACACATGCATTTCTGTAGATGCGGCCCACCTTGTGAATTGATCTCACCCATGTTTGAGTGAGATCATTTACGCAAAGGGGCCCACTCTCGGGTATCCCATGCATGTACCAGGTTGGTATGTGTAGTCATGGATGAGCTTTGCTAAGCTCATATCCTTCACACATGGTTGAAAAAACTCATCGGGAAACATCGGTCAGGCAGGCACGATTGTCGCTATTCCATCTTAGATCGGATCATTGCTAAGTTGCTTAAATGTATTTTTAAGTTAATATCAGACAGTAAAGATGATAGCTATTGCAATTACCAAGAGAGAGAGAGAGAGAAAAAAGAAGAAAGAATAAAAGAAAGAAAGAAAATCTTTTCTACTTGAAGCTGACGACTTGAGAAAAATAAAACAGAATCTTGAAATAAGAGGGTCTCTTTGCAAACCTGCAGATGCATGTTTGCCGTTCCATGCTGGGACCACAGGATTCTCCTTTCTCCATGATCCAAACGACTCGAACACGGCAATCCCGCACCAAGCCCCGCATAGGATACAGAAACAATCTCTCAGAACTCCCGAAAGAAAACCCAATGAACAGAAAACAAGAGCCAAAAACCACCCGTTATCCAATCCAAACGGATTACAAAATATAAAAATACTATAATCACAATCTCACTTAGGAATCGACTACAAAATTCTAAATGAATCTAATAGAATCCCATGAGTATAACATCGACGATCAGCGAACTTTCATCACCAGGACTTACAATCACCATCAAAATCAATTTAGAACCAAATTCAAAACTCCAATTCAGAGAGAGAAAGATCAATCATTTAAAAAAATAAAATAAAATCAGAACATGCAAAACAAAAAGAGGAAAAGAAAGAAATCTTTCCAAATAACAATCCAGCTGCAATCTTTTGTAGAAGCAGACTACCAAACCGGCTGCAGAATCCAATCAAACCCAACAGTCGAAATTATATATATATATATATATATATATAAATGGAGAGATTTTATGCAACCAAATAAAAAAACACCCAAATAAACAAAACCAATTCTCAAAAACACTGAAAGAAAATTCAAAATACAAAATCCAGTACATCAAACAACAAAAATGAGTCATGATGGGCAGTTTTACAGTTTTCAGGTAGCTTTCCACTTGCAACTCTACAAGTTCATTGTAATTTGATCTCAAGTGAAGCAGCAAAGGTTATATGTCCTGAATCTTCTTCTTTATATCTTCAGTAACAACCTTGGGAATGTCAAAATCATTCAAGCCAACACTATATCCTTCTAAAAGAGAATCTCCATCAACAACGGCTGCAACATATTAAAGAACTTAACAGCCTCTTCGGTTCCCTTCTTGTCAAGAACAGAAGTAACAATCTCTGTGAATGATGAATGCAGTAAATCTCTAGTGAAATCAATCCTCACCATTTCACTTTTACTGATCAAATGCCTCTCCCCAAAGCAGTAAAAAAATGCAAGTAAAGCACTCTGTACTATTTGCAAAACAGTCCACAGAGGACCTATGCGGTGAGCCTTAAGCAAAGCAGGTTCTGGTAAAACTGGTGAAACACACAACCAATTGTTGCACAGTCGCTTTGTTCAAGAAAAAAGTCCTAAACATGAGTTTAAGTGACAATAAAGAATCATGCACTAGTTGTAAATTCAGACTACTACTATGAGAACTACGGATTTGCTTTTCAACACTAAACAGCTCCAAAACTTCTGCTTTGCTGCTAGAGACAGTGGATAAAATATATGAACACAATCTCCATCAAAATCCGCACCTAGGGGAGCACAAATAAGAGGATTGATCTTAACAGTATGGTCGTCATGCACATAGAAAATGCTTGTAATGAATGTTTATGAGTACTAGGTGGCCTATTAATGAAAACAATGTCTCCATTCATAATACGCCTATTTATGATTTGACCAACTTTCAAATATGTATGACCTTTTGAACCTTCCCTAATTGCATAAGTGGCTGAACCATCTCTGTATGTTACACATAATTTGTCATCCGCTAGTTTCTGTAAATGATCCATGTTGTATGCCGTGACCTTCTCTTCAAATGTGATCTTTTGGGCAATTTCTAATGGTAAACCAATTTCTAAAGGTAGGCATGGTAGCTCAAATCATAACACAGAGACATGATACTTACTTTGCATGTATGAAGACAGGGGAAGCTAAAAACTCTTCGACAGGCTCCTGCAAGATATCTTCACATTAATGGGCATCATAATTTTTTTTTTGTTCATGCACAAATACTAGTTCGCTTCGTCAAAAAGCATGTTACTGACAAATGGACAAATGACATTTAATAAACGAATCCCAAGAGGAAGGCATACCGTCAGCATCAGATGCCACGTATTAATATCATGAACTCCCTCTGATACCACCAGTAAAACATGACTAATGGATACCAGGAAAACACCAAGCTAGAACGGTTCCTTGCACCACCACAAAAAGGATAGCGCTAGATCAGATGTGCTCAAACAATCTTAAATGAGCATTAATGTCGTAAGAAATGAGCATGAAAGAAAATGGAAATTGGGAGAATATCAGGTAAGAGAGTTGGTATAAATGATTTACCATTGCAACCTCTTCATAGTCATCAGTTAATAAAGATAGCTTCTTCAATCCACTACCTGAAGTCAAAGCAACTTCCCCTGCTACACCTTGAAACACATTGCACTAGACTTGCAATAAGCTACCAACTGCTTTCCCCAAGTGATTGTCAATAGTAGGCATTCAATCCCATTTATATGTAGTAAATAGCTATTTCTGATGGTTTCTGTGGTAAAAAGACACGCACATTTATATGTAGTAAAAAAGGAAAACATGAGTGTATCATTCGTATTTTGTGGCATACATTTGATGGGGCATTAATTGTTTTTGTTAGCCTGACGTGCCTAACCTTAAACAACAAAAACAAAAGAAAAAAATGAAAAAATGAAAAAAAAAAAAAAAAAAAAAAAAAAAGCAAATTTTTAAAAAGAGAATAAATACATGCTTATATATAAACAAGTTACATACATGTCGTCATAAAAAACATGCTTCTAATAATTTCAAGCATGAGCACAAGCAACCTAATCAGGATAAAGAGTAAACCACAATAAATTTTTTTTAAAAAGGGCACAAAATGCCCAAAAATGTCCAAAGATGCCCGAATCAACTTTTCTTTCCTTACTCCTTCATGGAAGGCCATAATTGTAAATTCATGTGAAGTGTTTAACATCAAATATTGGTCTGAAGTCAATAATTTGTTCTCCCATAATTCTTGTCTGATCGGGACGATCAACTTCAAGAAGCTCCGAAAGCCCAACAGCCAAACAACTTTCATTCAAATTTCTTCTCATTCATTTTTCTTTACAATCCTTCACCCAATTGGAAGGTTATATGTGTTGCAATCTGTGTCCAACCCAGCTTACCCATCGAAAAATAATTTTCTTCCTCAAATTGCAACATATATCAGCTCCTTTTATTGGGTGATATATCCACAGACCTTCATCCGATCTTTTAAGGAAAAAAATAAATAATAATCAATCTTCTGCATCTAGAAGAGGACTTTGTTCTCCCAAGTGGTCATGCATTCAATTTTAATTAGAGTTTTTGCAAACAACTACCTAAATAATATGGTGTTTGCAAATACCCACGTACATACAAAAAATATGTTTGCAAATAACCACATTGTTAATTCATGGTTATTGCAGATACCTAATTTCGGCTAGTTTTTTCAAACAGATGTGAACTATTTTGGCATATTCTGACTGTTACATGGTCATACGAGTTGGTCTCTTTGGGCTATTGGGCTTTATTGTACATGTTTGGGTACTGTTTAGGCTAATAGGATCAGTCTTTTCTTGCATTACTTAAGGATGGCATTCTTGTAATTTCCACATATTGAGTGAAAGCACCAATAAAGCAAGAAAGATGGGATGTGTGGAGGCTATTCCAATATAGTTGTTCCACTCTTCACTTTCCCTCTTCTTCCTCTCTTCTTTCTTCTTTATTTTTGTTGATTCTCCTATTCGGGTACATAGCTCTAGAGCTTGTTAGTTTCTCCATATAATATCGATTCTCTAAGGATATACAAATATGTGGGTATCCTAACTCTAGGACTTGTTAGATTCTCCAAATCCATGTGTGGACAAATAAAAAAATGTTGTGTCTGTGTGTGTGGGGGAATCTTTGTGGTGGAGGGACGCTGGTAGGGTGATGCATTTTCCACAAAAGGAGAGTATGCCCAGGTTTAGCTGGCCAAACATGTGAAAACTCAACCTAGACACTGAATTTTTCTAAACATGGTCTGAATAATTGAAATTTCTGATGCCACTCATTCGCCACTTTCAAGTACCGGTGAACAGACATTTCAAAAGATGCTGTTTTAGTTTGTTATGGGAAAAAGTGGAGTTTGGAACTCAATCGATGAAAAAGAAATATTGGAGTGGATGTTCTCCTGGAAGCATTTGATATCTGCATCTTAGAGACCATGAACACCATGATGACTACAAAATTACAATGTCTCATCATGTCCAAGAACCCCTCTAATCTACCGTTTATTAGATTTTCTTCAATCCAAACAGAGCAAAATCATATGAAATCACAATCTTCATCTTCTCAATCCCACCAGCAGGGCCACAAACAGGGCCACCAAACCCATCACAGCACCCTCACCTTTTTCCCCTTTCATCCCACCACACATCATCATCATGGCTACGGTTCTAGTCCCTCCACCATAAAAAGGGGCAAGTATGGTCTAAGGCTACTGTTTGGTGCTTTCAGAGGGGCAACTGCAAATAACATCCATTAAGAATTTGATTGCATACCCTGAGAGCAAATTTTAGCATGTGGGTGCAAGTATGGTTCGGGGCAATGAGAGTACGCCTGTCATAGTCAACCTGTTCATGGCACCAGCAACTGCAAATGATGACCCACAAATACAAGAGCGATTAACAAAAGAGAGCAAAATCTTGAAGCAATGAAGGTATTACCTTGCAGATTACTTTATCACCAACAGAAAACTTGCCAGTCTCCCCACCAAAAGAGCCAATGTGGAGTATAAAGCCTCCATAAATTTGGACATTATTGACCTTAAATGATCCAAAGGAGCCTTCAAGAGATCCAGTATTGTAAATCTGAAACCAAATGGAACAAGTCAAACAAGATAGCAGGTATGGCTCTATATTCTGTTCGGACATATATATGGAATTAGGTGAACCAAAAGAAGATGTACTTATGGTCTTTGTAGGGAATATGTGCATTACAAGAATACAACAATGAAGAGCAAGCAAAGCAATAACCAATGCATCAGTTATCTGCCAGATCTGAAAATCTTTTCTAATGAGAACCTTCATGCAAAGATCCATCGGTAGAAGGTTTTCTCTAGTCTCTCTTTTTCAAAGGAAAAAGGAAAACTGCTGGAGCTTGAATGCCTGATTCTTGATAAGTTAAACTAGATGGCATCCAAGCATTCACAATAGGATACCAATCACACCTACGCCATGGAATGCATGTCATCGCAAAAATGGTGCACCTTTGTGTCACAAAAATGGCAGCCCAAGTACTTCACGGAAAAAGTCTTGAAGAGCTTCGAGAAAAGACTTGAAAATTATAATCCAAGCCTTATCACAACTAATTGGCGTTGACTGGAGAGGAGCTCTAAAAAATATTAAACTAGAAAAACAGCTTTCAAAAGATGGTAGGGAAAATTTTTTTGTAGACGGTGTCCTTCTAAACTAGAATATCTTAAAGCAATTGCAATCCAACTTCTAAAAGCATTAGCATTCTTTGAATTTAATACATGGGTGATAACAGTTTCATGTTTCATCTGTCAATCTGAAGCCTCAGTAAATAGTACAATCCATCAAACCTTTATTTATATCCAACATAGTGGATTAACAAGCTTTCAAAACTTTCTTACAGTCTTGAAGGCTACTGAAAAGATACCATTGTCTATCATGGAGTACTGAGTAAAATTCAAGATTTCCAGGAGCATGGAACTCACCCATAAATTCTAGGCTGGTTGATTCAACACGGCGGATAAACTAACAAAGTTGAAAATGTGCCAGCTAACAGTATCCCAAGGGTGCGACATATCACGCGATAACGATATGGAAAACATTGGACCACATGTGACCCCAACCTGGCACTTGTGGAGGACATCCAAACCGTGAATCAGGTGGGTTCGGCTAGGTAGATAACCTGGTTAAACAATGTGGCATACATGAATGAAGAATACAGATAGTTCGAAACTTTATGAAAACCGTCTGTTGTTTTCATACATGAAGCCCACTGCATACCTGAAGAGTTGACCAGCTTGATTTTCACACCAGGTCATCAATGCAGTGGGACACACCTGATGCAGAGTTTCCCATCTCTCCTTGGTCTCTTTGGACTGGAACAAGGCAAAACGAACATGAGCCACATACGCAGACACACAACTCTGTAAAACTATCATTCTAAGTTTTGTGAAAAACTATCATTCTACAGGTATTTTCTTTTTCTTTTCTTTTCTTTTTTCTAACAACTAAAAGGTAGCCTATATATTGGCCATATTTATGGTCGTAAAAAGAGTTTTTTAAATATCCAAACAAACAATGGGGCCTGCCAAAATCGAGATTAAGGATTAATCTGGATTTTCCTGAATCCCCTAAATGGAGTCCAAACTTCTCAGTGATTGTTTGCATGAAAGTACCAATCTATCATTTGCACAGCTGCACTTACTAAAATGTGTAAGGAGTTAAGGACCCCTCTGCAACATAGCCTTTAAATGGGCCATATCTAACCCAAACAGCCCAGAATTGCAATGTTTTTTTTTTTTGAAGAGAATAACTCGAGGCCAGACAAGCAACAAAAAAAAAAAAAAAGCCTAAAGAAGAACAGGAAAGAAAATGATGGGCAGACCTACAACCCAGAGACATCTAACCAAAAACAATAGAATCCAATCTCTTGTCATTGAAGGGATGTAGCGCAGCTTGATTTTGGGTACAAAATGTCACAGGTGCAAATCCTGTCATCCCTACCTATTATTTTTCCTATGGCCGATGAACGAGGGGTCAATTGAGATCGATGAAAATTGGATATAATCTTTTATTTTATGATACTATATGCAATGCATGCAAAATGTAAAAGACATCCCTAAGAAATCCGGCAGCACCATAGCCGACTCAAGAACCATGAATGTGATGTGCCCCTTCTGCAACTAAATGCAGCGCCTGTGAGAGGGATTTGGAACTCTTCAGGTGGCACTTGATTCACTTTTCTCATACATCCACGTCCCACCTGATGAGTGGAACTTGATTCTTGGACCGGGCATGTTCATGAGGGGTTTGCTCGAATACATCTGTATACATTGAGACTTTAGCCTTTGAATTTGGGTCGTCCTCTAGCAACTCAACAAATTCAATACCACACTGCACTTCTTGTGATCATTAACGGAGTGGATGCCACATAGACATCACAGTGGGCCCCAAATAGGAAATTCGCGTCCCCTCAAATTCAAATAAAGTGCAAATACCTTGTATCGATGATTTCAGAACTACTAGCCCCACTTGTTTCACGCATTGAGATACTTGGACTGAATGCATTAGAAGCCTATACTTCCTATACTTGGACTGAATGCATTAGAAGATCACTGTTTAGGTTAAGGTCTAATCATAAATTTCATTTTCCAGGCATTTTTCTCACAACAGGGATTGCAATGATCTACATGTGCTATGTGACTAGACGAAGTGAAGAATGGTGGAATGGTGACTAGACAGTGATGAGATGTTTGGATGATCATCTGTATTTGTGACTCAAGGATTTACGTACTTTTTGTTTGAGATATTTCAATATGGAACCATGCACTAATATTCGTTACATCAACGAGCTCATCAGAAGGATGAACTAACCCTTTATGCGAAATTTTCCTACATACAAAAAATACAGCTTAACCTGAAAGTCAGGTGGGCCACAGCACAGGGAACAAGTTGGGAGGGGAGGCCCAACCTTGATTTTCAATGGGGCCAACCTTAGTTGAAAACATCTTAGTTATTGGCCTGACCATTCTATGTCAGATGAAGGGTCTAAATGGCATGGATTCCATATATATAATATGTTGGGCCCCCCACACCAATAAACAGTGGACGTTCCCTCTCGACTTGTTCCATGTGTTGTGGCCCACCTGAGTTTCTGATAGACCAGAATTTGATCCCGAGTGTAAAATGGGGTGACGCATCTGATGGACAGGTTGGATTATGTGCACACAAAATGTGAGCCCAATTCATCCCGGATCACCTTATGGGCCAAAATCATCCCTGTACCACTGTAGCTTACAGTGGCACCCATACCACAACCACTGGAGCACAAACCTTCAGAAATGGCATAATTCCTTTTCAATAGCAGACATGAAGAAAGCAATGTTCTCATTTTACTTTGTTCTATTGCATTCTACTGTTATTATACACTTAGTAGCACAAAAAGTCTTATTTGCATCATACAATTAAAAAGCCAACAAGAAGGCCATTTTGCTGGAAGATAAAAACAAAGGGAATTGTGAAAATTCATGTACCAAGTCCATTACAGAACCTACAAGGAGACAAATGATGTAACCAATAGGGAGCTAAGACCCTAACGGCATCAACTTAAGATGATAAACTGAGCAACTAAACATGGCAGGTTCATCTAATAATGTATCGTCATTATCATCATCAAAGCCTTGTACCAGCGATTTGGGGTCCCTTTTTTTTTTTTGAAAAGTATTTGGGATCGCCTTTACATTCTTTATCATTACAATTTAAACTAATATATATCCGTAAGTGATACATGGAATGGAACAATGTTAAAATATTAAAATTATAGACAGAAAAAGCCAACATAGTCTGTGGACAAGCACCGATGCCACTGTTCAATTAAATATAAATTTATTAACAAAAGAGAAAATAAACAAGAATGATTTTAGAACATACGAATGGTCAGAATATCTCCCCAAAATAGGTACTTTATAGTCTAACAACCAAACCTTACATATAGAGCACCTTTAACCGCAGCACAATAGCAAAATGATTATGGGAGTTCTCCTTGCCCATAAATGGGATAAATGAATGCCCCACAATAAACTTAAAGGAATTTACAAAGCATATTAGAGACCAAGCCCCACAATAAACAAACAAACTATTCTATTGCCCACTGCCATTGTCAAACACTGAGATTCTGGGCACTCAACTACAAGAAAAATTCTTTATGTTAGTGATGCTGTAAGAATAACATCCCACTGGGAGACAAGCATAAAATTGCAAATGTCAAGGATGTTATGAATGCCTATGCATTAGCAACCATTCTGCAGCCCACAACCATTTTATTAGATTAAGTACAAGGACAATGCACTACATATTAAGCATCACTAAACAAGGAAAGCATGTAGTACCTCCAAGTAATAAAACGAACATGGTTCAATACATGGGGAGATTTCCAATTCAAAGCAAGTGGCATTTCTACGCACATCTCCAGCTTATTTGGTTAACTCCCATATCACAGATCCACCAGTTTCATGAAAATAAAATAAAAACAGAAAGATTGAGACTTTGTTATAAATTTGTGGACAAACCAAAATTGGAAAACTAGGTCTCCTTCAACTCCAAATCATAAGATATGAGTCACTCGGAACTCAAAACTCCCTTTTGCAGCTTCTACATCCATCAATGAATATAACATATCAAAATATTTCACATATTTTACAGCAACACAGGCAAAGAGCTGAATATAGGGATACTCATATACAAGAGCTCATTCTTCAAATTACTTGAAGTTAATGTGGAAAACAATTGAGGCAATGCAGGAAAGCTTCTTTGGGTTGAAAACAACACTATTACTAGTATGGAAAAATCCGAAAAAGAGGCAATGCAGAAAGCTTCTTTGGGTTGAAAATGAAAGTATGGATGGGCTCGAGCACATCACTCATGTGTGAAGAGATGATGAGGAATCTATAATTATAATATTCTTCTAAACATCTTAAAAGATCTAATTTAACTCAAAGTGGACCCTACACAATAAAAGTGAATTTTGCATATTATTCATATGAAAAATTGTTGTTTCTCTTATGTTTGCACCACAGGGGCAAGAAAAAATGCCAGGAACAGGATAACAGTTCCCTGCAGCCCCAATCCACAAAATTTTGAAGACCGATAGTATAAAAAGTACTAGAAACATTGAAGCAAATGAAAATTGAAACACAGGAAAAAACCGCCTGGGGCATGGCTTTAGAGTTTTCTACAGTATGCCTAGCTTAAACATAAAGTTTTAATCATTCATCAATCGGTGGGGTTTTCAGTTTGTTAACCCATGATTCAGCAACCCAGACCATGGATGTCATGGACCATTACATCTCATCTTCACTGCTGGAAGATCTTCTCCATCCAAGAAATAACAAATCGTTGAAAATCTGGATTGTATACACTACAATGATTTCAAGCAAATTGCCATAAAAGCCATGTATCCATCCAACACATTCAAAGCCCAACAGTTGCAGAAAGAAGATTTTCATTCGCACAATCTCTCACGTGAGTTCGGTGTTCCACCTTTATATGACGATTCATACCGTTGGCATCATTGGACCCACTTCAGGTGGCCCATGAACGAAAAGTGCTCCCACCAGATGAGAAAACTCATCACCTGAACATTTCGGATGGCCTTGTTGGAAAGAAAATACAGCAACGATCAAATGGATGGATTTAATGGTTGGAGTCTTCCAACCTGCGGCAAGTTACGCATATATCATTACCTAAAGTGGGTTCCGTCATATCAACTGCTTGGACCGCTGAACAAACTGAGAAGTTAGGCATACTGTAGAAACTCTAATGCCAATGATCAGGATAATCCCTCAACCCCGTCTGTATTTTCATACCAAAATAAAAATTGAAAACTGTTAAAACAGAGACATTTCATCAAACACATGTTGTACAAACATTCACAACATATGATGAATGGCAAGACTATTCTATATCTACATCCACTGTATAAATGGCATGCAAACATCTATAAAAACCCAAACCATCTAGAACATTGATCACATTGTTTACCAGACATGGCCGGGGAAGAGGTGAAGGGTGGGAGCTGGTGAAGATGATGCATCGTTGCTGTAGACAATGTACTAAGAGAAAGAGGGAGATGTAGAGGTAGATCGAGAGAGAGATAGAGAGGGAGACGAGAGGCAGATCGAGAGAGAGAGAGAGAGAGAGAGAGGGATAGTGAGATTGAGAGAGATAGAGGGAGAGGGAGATGAGTGTTTGGGGGCGCACTTAGAGGGAAAGGGAGATCAAGAGAGACAGAGGGAGAGGGAGAGTGAGACGGAGAGTGGGCGGAGGGGAGAGAGAGGGAGGAAGAGGGAGAGCGCGAGAGGGAGAGGGAGAGGGAGAGAGAGAGAGAGAGAGAGGGAGAGAGGGAGAGCGGCGAGAGAGGGCAGAGGGCAGCGGAGAGAGAGAGAGAGAGAGGGCAGAGGGATTGGGCGCGGCTCTGTTTTGAGCGCGCGCCCAATTTTGGGCGGGACTTGGACGATGCTTTGTGGGCCCTACCACGATGTATGTGTTTCATCCATTCCGTTCATCCATTTTTTAAGATCATTTTAGAGCTTTATGCCAAAAATTAGAAGAATGTAAATCTCAGGTGGTTTTAATGGTGGATATCCAATCACTATTGTTTTCATGTGGTGTGGTCCGCTTGAGATTTATATCCTTCTAATTTTTGGCATCAAGCCCTAATATGATTTGTTAAAATGGATAGATGACATGGATGAAACATGGACATCATGGTAGGACCCATAGAGCACCGACTAACATCTACCAAGTTTTGTGGGCCCCACTATGATGTATTTGTTATATCCACATCGTCCATCCATTTTAAGATATCATTTGACATCATGAGTCAAACAATGAGGTTCAATCAGCTTGATTCAAAAATATATGAATGAATAGAAAACACAAACATCAGCTTGATCCAAAACTTCTACGGCTTCCAAGAAATTTTAAATGGTATAGGTTCAATCACACTATTTCCTGTGGTGTGGTCCACTTGAGCTTTGGATATACTTCATTTTTGTTCTTTAGACCTCAAATTATCTGTTAACATGGATGAATGGAATGGATAAAATAAATAAATAACGGTGGACCCCACAGAGTTTACTCTGGTAAAGGTAACGACTAACTCAAATGTAGTGGAGAAAGGTTTCCTTACAACATTTGTAATCATATATTGGGCCTGCTTAAATGTGATTCACATATCTAACCCACTTATTATGTGTGTCCCACTTGGATGAGGGGTCAGACCAAGTTTCAACCCTATCCAAAACTCATGTGGGCCCCACCAAGTGCTTTTATATTTTTTAGAATGTCTTCACACAGTTTTAAATGGTATAGCCTACTTGAGTTTCATTTACCAATGATTTTTGAGATATCTCATAACCTAAAAGGGACACAGCAATTCCACAGTGTTGATGTTCGACAGACATCATAATGGGGCCCACAAAACTTACTAACATCAATTCTTAGGTTCTCACGACGGCAGTAAGTTGGGTCACAATTTTAACCAGAATATTTGGCCCATTTTACATATCTAATGCATTCACTCTATTTTACTAATCAATACTCTCAATTTGCCTAGTTACTCGCCTTAATCAGGCTACATATGAGAAAGATATTGGGCATATAAGATTGATCAACAATTTTAGTGAAATTTGATTTAAACATCTGAAGTTATTTACTCTTTAATTTAAATTGAATAGATTATCCAAAAATGATTAAAGGTTCAATTAATGGGTGTGCCTAATAATTTAGTAATTTTATTTTTCACAAATAAATTTAACATTTTTTTTTTCAAAAGGTATATTTTTTTTTACTCTTTTAAATAAATATCATTTTTATTATAAAATATTTCAAAAATATTTAAAATACAAATTTTGAATTTTTATATGCAAAATCTCAAAATTTTTCTCATATTTTAATTTTTTTTTCTTGAAAATTTCAAAATGCCAATTTTTATCTTCAAAAGCATTATTTTGTTCTCAAAATTTTTCTTAAACATTTTTAAAATTTCGTAACTTTTCAATATTCTTTTTCATGTGATATTACAAATTATTTAAATATTACCTTGTAATTATATATATATATATATATATATATATATATATATATATATATATATATATATATATATATACACACACACATTTATGTTATAGACACAAATTTTTAAAAATTAAAACATTTTTACATTATTACTGACAGTTTTTAGCCGTCAGAAAAAATATTTAGGAAAAACACTTTCACCGACGAATATTTTCGTCAGTAAAAGTCTTACCGCCAACATTTCCAACACCCCGTGAAAATTTGCAAAAATTCAAAAAACCCTTCAGCTATGAATATTTTTGTAGGTAAATATGGGTTTTGCCTACGAAATTATAATTCGTAGGAAAAAGTAAGCTTTTGGACCCTTTAGCTACGAATATTTTCATAGGTAAATACGGGTTTTACCTACGAAATTAGAATTCGTAGGTAAAAGTAAGGTTTTTGATTTTTGAAATTCAAAAGACCGTTCAGCTACGAATAATTTCGTAGGTAAACATGAGTTTTGCCTACGAACTTAAAATTCATAGGTAAAAGTAAGATGGTTTAGATTTTCTAAATTTCATGGACTCTTCAGCTACGAATAGTTTCGTAGGCAAAGATGGGTTTTCCCTACGAAATTAGAATTCGTAGGAAAAAGGTAAGGTTTTCGATTTTTGGGTAAAAATTTAATAGACCCTTTGGCTATGAATATTTTCATAGGGAAAGATGAGTTGTAAAAGAAAGGTTATTGATTTTTGAAATTCAAAAGACCCTTCAGCTACGAATAGTTTTGTAGGTGAATATGAGTTTTACCTTAGGTAAAAGCAAGGTTTTGGATTTTCTTAAAATTTTAAAAATTTAGCAGACCCTTTAGCTACGAATATTTTCGTAGGAAAAGATAGGTTTTGCCTACAATATCTAATTTCGTAGGTAAAAGGAAGGTTTTGGATTTTCAGCTACGAATATTTTTCGTAGACAAAGATGAGTTTTCCCTACGAAATTTGATTTCGTAGGTAAAAGTAACGTTTTCGATTTTTTGTTTTTTTAAATGTTCAAAAGACCCTTTAGCTACGAATATTTTCGTAGGTAAATATGGGTTTTCCCTACGAAATTAAATTTCGTAGGTAAAAGAAAGGTTTTGGATTTTCTATTCTTTTCAAAACTTTGATAGACCCTTTAGTTACGAATAATTTCGTAGGTAAAGATGGGTTTTACCTACAAACTTAGAATTCGTAGGTAAAATCAAGGTTTTGAATTTTTTGTTTCCCTAAAAAATTTTAAAAGTTTAGCAGACCCTTTAGCTACGAATATTTTCGTAGGAAAAGACAGGTTTTGCCTACGAAATTTTATTTCGTAGGTAAAAGGAAGGTTTTGGATTTTCTAAAAAATTTCGCAGACCCTTCAGCTACGAATAGTTTCGTAGGCAAAGATGGGTTTTCCCTACGAAATTTGATTACGTAGATAAAAGTAACGTTTTCAATTTTTTGTTTTTTAAATTGTTCAAAAGACCCTTTTGCTACGAATATTTTCGTAGGTAAATATGGGTTTTCCCTACGAAATTAAATTTCATAGGTAAAAGAAAGATTTTGGATTTTCTGTTCTTTTAACTTTGACAGACCTTTCAGCTACGAATATTTTCGTAGGAAAATATGGGTTTTCCCTACGAAATTATAATTCGTAGACAGACCTTTCAGCTACGAATATTTTCGTAGGAAAATATGGGTTTTCCCTACGAAATTATAATTCGTAGGGAAAAGAATGGTTTTCAATTGAGAAATTTAATAGACCCTTTAGCTACGAATATTTTCGTAGGTAAATATGGGTTTTTCGGATGGAACATTTTAAAAGACCCTATAGCTACGAATATTTTCGTAGGTAAATATGGCTTTTACCTATGAAATTTAATTTCGTAGGTAAAAGTAAAGATGTCGGCAGGGAAAAATACAAAAGACCCTATAGCTACGAATATTTTCGTAGGTAAAGATGAGTTTCACCTACAAATATCAATTTCGTAGGTAAAAAAGTCAAAACACCCTTTACCTACGAAAATTTTCGTAGGTAAAGATGGTTTTTACCTACGAAATTAATTTTCGTTGGTAAAAGTATGCTTTTACCTACGAAAGTAATTTTCATCGGTAAAAGTCATCTTTACCTACGAAAATTATTTTCGTAGGTAAAAGTTTCATAGGTAAAAACCATATTTCTTGTAGTGAATAGATCTGCGATAGCTTTGAGTAACTCTTTTTATGTATTGTGATTGTGAAATTAAAAAATTCTATTGTTCACTATCGTCCCCTGGGCATGGTTGGATGATGGAATCTCTTCTAATCTTCATGATTCTCTTATATTTAGTTATGAGATTGTTATATCATATTGTGACTCATTGTCTCCTAAGCATGGTTTTGTAATGGAATCACTTCTAGTTCTAACAACTCTCATGCATTGAAAATTAGGTCAAAGGAAGTTTAGATTTAGTTTTATTGAGATATTTTCCAACCGGATAAGATGAGACTCTAATTGCAATTGTGGCCTTGAATCAAGCATAGATCTCCCTGATTGCCATAAGTGGATCCTTGGAAACCCTAGTTCCCACCTTTGAATTTACAAGTTTTAGTTTAATAATTCACAATTACTCTCTCTACACTTCAGATTTGGATTTCACATCTTCTAGTTATATTTCTAGTTGCTTTTAGAATACACATGAGATTAGTCCCTGTGGATTCAACCTCGGTCTCACTGAAATTATTACTGCATTGCGACTCTACACTTGGGGTTGTGAACAATAACCCCTCCGAAGCCATAACGCTTCACCTCCTCTCGTGGTCAGACATCGTGTCAAGCCAAGCCAACAAATGCTCAAAACAAGCACGACGAGGAAGTACCTGACAAGTACCTATTGGCACTCCCTCAATAACGGTATGATTTAGCAGAATCACTGGCTCCTTAAAATGTGGCATCCCCTCATCGTGAAGGTTGACGGGCACTGACTGAGGAAAATCAGGCACTCCTGTTGTCTGATGAGGAAAGTTGGCAAAGTTCGTCTCAAACGACAGGATGACCTCCCTCAAAGACGTTTGCATCAAACTTGACCGCGACACTGTCTAGCATGAAAACATCTCCAAAAGGGTTACACAATCTGACAAACGGCTCACTATAGCTGACACCTGATCTCTCCCCGACAGATCTGGATGACTCGCCAACCTCGTAGGTGGACTGTACATTGCGATGGCCGTGCTGAAAGGATGTCTGCTTAAAGAACCGAAAATCTAAGGTGGAGGAATGATCATAGCCGTCCGAACTAACCACATGGCCATCTGAAAAGATCGCACTGAACAACGTGCTATCTAGGATAATCTAATCGTCTAAAAATGTGACTGGGTACATCAAAGCATGCAAAGTCATATCTAGGCCAACCAAAAGATCATCTGGACCGTTAAAAGCAATCCCCATGGCCCTGAGGAGGGAACTAAAGGTCAGATTTGTCTCGATCATCTCCCTCAAGGTAAAAGAAGGCATCAAATTGTCATCACCACCTTCCAAAGAGGTCATGTGATCATCCGTACCATCTACCATCAAAGGAATACGATCACCACCATCGATCATCCCATCAAGGCCCACCAAGCAATCGAAGCTCACATCCAAGCCATCAACAGACCGATCTAGCCCTTCTAAAGGAGCATCCACACCGTCAAAGCCATCCAATAGATGAATTAGCCCCTCCATGTCAATCATAACATCATCCCCACCATCAAAAGCCACATCACCACCAGATGAACCCATAGTTTCATGCATGGTTTCCTTTCTAAACCTATCTCCACCATCCAAAGCATTGTCAATGCCCTCTCCATGAATTTCTAAAAATCCAGCAACTCCACCATTAATGGGGCCATTTAATTTAGCTCCAACAATGTCCCTAGAGCTTCATCAATGCGATCATCAAACCCCTCATCTACACCATCCACAAGACCCATTTCACCTATATATAAGGCCATTAAAGTTGTTGTTGATGATGGCCCATCAATTCTAACCATCACAACCCCTTCATGGCCAATAAAAGACAAAAAGAAGTAAGAAAATGACGAGAGAGGGAAGATAAGGAGATAAATGATGAAAGGTGGGCCGTCGCTTGAATCTCGAAGCAAGGAGGGACAAACAAGCGACGAAGCAAGGAGGGACAAACGAAATGTAGAGAGAATGATGGGATGGACCAAAGCAGAATGAGGTGAAGCGTCTTGCCTATGAGAGGACTGGCGGTGCCCAGGGCCAGTAGTCTGTCAGACTTGCCCCGCGTTCTCCCGATTGGCTCAGGGGCCTAGCGGTAGGTGAACTTGCAGGTCCATGTCAGCTGGTAGCTCATTGTACGCCGCCAGTGGCCCCAAAACCTTCTATGTTTTGCCGAAATTCAATTAAAATAATCTAGAACCTTCCAAGGATTGCAAATGATGAAGAACATGGCCTGAGATAGGTCTATTAAGTGCAAAAGTGGGCCATTATCAATCATAAGTGCATATGACGATCCAAACCATTGAAAGGGTCAAATGACATGATCTACACCATTGGCTGTTTTCCTCAAGCATCAAGTCATGAAAATCAAGCCACGAAAATGCCCATCCAAGATATCAAAGTCATCGTTCATTGATTAAGATAGTTCATGCCTTAAAGAAGCACAATTACAAAGTAGAAATCATCGGCAACTTACATAAATGGTAAACGAGCAGCAAGGAGCATCTTCATCGTCGTTGTCATCTTCATCATGTTCTTCTTGACGACATTGTTCCACAAGTGATGATGTCACTCTGTTGCCCGCTGCTGAGGGTCAAATATTGCATATTAGACCCCAGTTATTGCTTAATTTTACGAACATGATAATGTTTAATGATCTATTTTAATCATATTTGTGTTGCAAGATGAATTTAGGAGCATGGAATGAAATTATAGATTTAACGCTCAAGAATCACCAAGGCAAGGGACGGATCTTAGGGGACCAAGATTGAAGAATTTACACGCCAAAGATCCGAGAAAATCAAGTGACTGAAGTAAAAAGGGGCCTGAAAGTCGTCCTAAATGCAAGATCACAAGGTTCTCACCATCCGTTTGGCTTGAAACTTTATATCTGACCTGAGGACCCTAAATTAACCATACATGTCGAAATTCATCCCTTGTATCCCTGTGGAAGTAGCCCAACGAATAGATCAGTCCATAGTTCACTGATCTGAGGCCTACATGATCTCTAGATATGCTTCAACTTTAGACTCAACCCCTTAAGTTATATGAAAAAACAAATGGTCAGAGTAGATTTCTCATGGGCATCACTGTGGACCCCATGCACATGGTTTATATGCACAATGTATATGCACCTGAGGTGCACTGGACTACATGGCTCAGTCAAATAGTGTTTGACCGTTTAAATCTACAAAAAGAGAGAAATACTCTCTTTTCTTCCCGTTAGCCTGCCGCGAGATACTTGAACACAGGACATCTGATGGAAAGAGGTTGGGCCCACCACCTTGGACCATTTCATTAATATGGACCGTCCATCTTGTAGATGGGTCAAATCCATCCAAACCCCAGTAATTTCATGCCAAAATCGATCAAGCAACCCAAACCAAAGTCCGTCCGCAATCGTCCATCCGCGGATGACACCAAGAAACCAAAACGGTTTTGCTTTGCGCAAGAAGATCAAAGAGTGCTATCTGAATGAAATCAGGACCATCCAAATCGAGACTAGGACACGTTCGATCCCTCCCACGTCGATGGTAAGGAAGGAAAGATGTGGAGGAAAAAAATATACCTGCCTTTAACGCCATCGTTCACGGACGACTTCCGCTGGTTTCACGCAGCTGTGCGGACAAATTATCTCCGCAGAAGGTTGGTGATTCTGCACCGACCATAGATCTGATGGGCCGGAAGACATCAGATGACTAATCTGGCCCATCTATAGATGTCCAAAGAGAAGAAAAAATGTTGTGGAGCGATTCCACAATGAAAACCCGAACATTTTCTCACCATGAAATCCATCAAAACCGTCAATCAGGGGCCCAAAACAACCGGTTAGTAGGACGTTGAACACCTAATGGAGCAGATGGATGGGATTGGAGGAAGAGATATCAAGACCGGAGCTAGAGGCAGAACGTGCTAAGTCCTTCTGTTATCGCAGCTGTTACGCATCCTATACACAGTAGGATTGCGTCTTTATGCAGTCAGGTTTTGTGTCGGGCATACTATAAAACGCCTATCACCTAGCACAAGAGGGGACGAACAAGCTAAAAAAAAGAAAAGGCAAGAAGAGGAAGCTGTGGACGTGAGGAGAGAGAGAGAAGGACGGCAGAAAGGCCGGCCAAAAGAGTTTCCCTTTCCTCTTTAGTTTCTTTTCTTTCTTTGATGCTTTCCTTCAGAATTTTTAGTTAATCATGTCGATGATTGGCTAAACCTCTTAGATAGGGCCAAGAGGTGAAGCTTGTAATGAGATGGGTGATTTTTCTTTATGCCTTTGATTCTTGTTTACTTTGAACTAATTTTGATTCTAGTTTGATTATAAGGAATGCCTTTAGTTTTTTTTTATGGTTTGTTGTGACTTAAATTACAATAGATCTGCGATAGCTTTGAGCATGTTTTTTTCATTATTGTGATTATGAAGTTAGGAAGCCCTATTGTTCACCATCATCTCATGGGCATGGTTGAATGATAGAACCCTTCCTAACATTCATAATTATCTCAGATTGGTTGTGGATTGGTTAAATTTTGTTGTTTGCTTTGTCTCATGAGCATGGTTTTCTGATGGAATCAATTATAATTCTCATACCTCTCATCTCTTGAAAACTAGATCAAAGAAAGTTCAGATTTGGATTTTAATGTATTATCTTCCAACTGGATGAAGATGGGACTCTGATTCCAGTTGTGTTTATGAATCAAGCATAGATCTCCCTGATCACTACAAGTGGATCCTTGGAATCCCTAGTTTCCTACCTTTGAATTTTACAAGTTTTAGTTAAAGTTATTCACTATTATTCTCTTAATTTTTCCTGGTTTAGATTACATCTTCTTTTAGTTCTAGTTTGAGTTACTTTCAGATTATGTACAAGGTTCAATCCTTGTGGATTCGACCTCGATCTTACCGAGATTATTATTACATCGCAATTCTATACTTAGGGTGGTAAACAAGTTTTTGGCGCCGTTACCGGGGATTAACGGTTACGTTTTTCTGAGATTAACTAGTTTTAGAATTAGGTTAAGATTAAGGTTTTTTTAGTTTTTAATTCTAGGTTTAGGTTTTTCTATTTGATTTCTAGAAACTAACCTAACTTTCCTGTTTTGTATGGCCCTGATATAGGCTTTCTAAATTGGCAATCTCTTTGTAATTTTTCTATTTTTCTATTAGGATCTCTTTTATTTTTAAAAACTAACTTACTTTCTAATTTAGGTTTAGAACTTCCCAAATTTATTTTTAGAAACTTTCTATTTTCCTTTTTTAGGAAATTTCCCTTTTTTGAAACTAATTTACTTTCTATTTTTTAAGAACATTCTAATTTTAGACTTTCTATTTTTAGAAATTGACTTGTTTTGTTTTGTTTTGCAGGATCTTAATTTAAGAACTTCTGATTTGGTACTCTTTTTCCAACTCTTCTCTTTCTCTTTATTTCTAGATTTCTATTTCTTTTCTTCTTTAGGTTTATGTTAGAACCTGAGATTAAGGGTTGCAAGTGTTTTATGCCCAAGTGGGCCGTGACAACACTCGACGTCTCTTGACTGAAGGAAGATTGGTTGAGGGGTTAACTATCCATCGCAGGACTAGACACCGTTCGAGATTCCCAGAGTTAATTGAGGTTATGGCCACAAATCAACTGGCCAATCAACCTGAAGGACAACCTCAACCAAGGGTTGGGGAAGTCCAGGATGAGAATGAGGTGCATTAAGCACCCCATCCTCGTACTTTATGAGATTATTTACAATCGGCGGGGGTGAGCTTGCCCTCATGTATGGTTTTTCCAGAGAATACAGGACACATGGATATCAAGACAGGGGTGATCAAACTCTTTCTTAAATTTCATGGGCTTGAGTCAGAAAATCCATACTTGCACTTGAAAGAGTTTGATGAGATCATAGCCACTTTATATTTTCCAAACGTATCTAAAGACATAGTCAAGCTGAAACTCTTTCCCTTTCTTTAAAAGATAAAGCTAAGACATGGTTGTATTCACTACGTCCTCGATCTTTTGGCATATGGAATGACATGATAAGGGAGTTCATAAAGAAATTTTTTCCATATCATAAAATGAACACACTTACAAAGTCAATCATGAACTTCGTCCAAAAGGAGGATGAAACATTCTTCCAATATTGGAAGCGGTTCAAGGATCTTGTCAGTTCATGCTCACAACACGGATTTGAAACATGGCGCATTACACACTTCTTTTATGATGGTTTGACATCTTCCATGCGCCAATTGGTTGAGACAATGTGCGATGGGGGAATTCATGAATAAAAATGTCGACGATGTGTGGGACAACTTGGATAGACTTACTGAAAATGCACAATCATGGGACACATACCCAAAATCAAGTACCACTTTTAGGCCCACTCAATCAAAGGAAATAAGAGGATTATACCTTCTGAAAGAGGATGATGATATCAGTACTAAAGTGTCTAATCTCATAAGGAAATTCGAGGCCATGGAATTAAAGAAAGATAAGGTTAAGGAAAATGTTTGCAGTATTTGTGCTTGCAACGTTCACACAACGAAAAATTGTCTAACAATACTTGCCTTTCAAGAGGTGGTGAATGAGAAATCCAATGCCGTGAACAATTACCAAAGACCTTTCAATGGACCTACCTCCAATACATACAATCTTAGTTGGAGAAATCATCCAAAATCTCAGTTGAAGGAATGGACAAACTGCTACTCCTCAAGGTTTCTTTAATCAAATTCCAAATCAAGCGAAACCTCAAAAAGGATCTGGTTCTAAAACATATTTAAAACCAAGAACTTATCATTCAGGGAATATTGCAAACCCTTCAAGACATTTCAAAGGCCATAAAAGGGCGTGAGACAAAAAATTCAATTAGGGAAAAAGAGATTCTTCCAGCCTGGCCTTTCCCCAATCTTAAACCGCAATATGAGATAAGTGATTCAATCTCTTCAAATCAGATGGAGCAAGCTAAGTCTATCACCACTCTTAGGAATGAGAAGATAATTGACAAATCTATTCCAGTAAGGGCTGGAAAGCCTAAGGACCCGGAAGAGGACAACGATGATAGACCTAGCATTGCTCCACAAGAATTAGAACCAGAACTTCAGGGTGAGCTAATTGCTCCATTCTCCCAACGATTGGTTGCGCCAAACCTCTCTCTAACTCTCATGATATTCTAGAGGTGTTGAAACAAGTGAAGGTTACTATTCTTGTACTTGATGCCGTAAAACAAATACCTTCATATGTCAAATTTCTGAAAGACTTATGTCCGACCAAAAGAAGGCAAAATATTCAAAAGAAAATCTTCTTAACTGAGAAAGTGAGTGCCATCCTAAAGCAAGATGTACCATAGAAATTCAAAGATCCCGGTAGCCCAACCATCGCTTGTGTAATTGGGAATTACCGTATTGAGCATGCACTTCTTGACTTAGGAGTGAGTGTAAATCTGATTCCCTATTTGGTGTACAAACAGTTAGGTTTGGGTGAATTAAAACCTACTTAACCACATTATGACTTGCTGACCGCTCTGTTCGTGTACCGAGAGGGATAATTGAGAATGTGTTGGTCCAGGTTGAGAAATTCTACTACCTTATAGATTTTATCGTCCTGGATACTTAACCCATCAGTAACATGAGCATTCAGATTCCCGTCATTCTTAGTCGCACATTCCTTGCCACTTCAAACACAGTCATCAATTGCAGGAATGGTGTCATGAGCATGTCCTTCGGGAATATGACATTGGAGCTAAATATCTTTTTCAACATAGGCAAGTGGTTAGAGGATGATGATGATTTCCACGACATTAACATGATCGACTCTTTCGTGGAAGATAGAACACCCTTGACCTTATCCTCTGATCCTCTAGAGATGTGTCCGGCCCACTCCCATGATTTTGATGATGACATTATTAGGAGATGGTTGCCATACTTGATACTGCGCTGGTACTTGAAGTTAACCGGTGGAGGCCACAATTTGAAGAATTGTCCCAAACCGAAAAAGTGCATTTACCGTCTAACCTCAAGGCACAGAAGCTTAACTTAAAACCTTTACCCTCTGATTTGAAATATGTTTATTTAGGTCAAGATAAGACATACCTAATGGTGATCTCTTCCCACCTGGAGAAAGAACAGGAGAGTATGCTCATATCTACTCTCATTGAGCATAAGGGAGCCCTTAGATGGACGATTGCAGACCTCAAGGGAATTGACCCTTTGATTTGTGCTCACTGCATTTATCTTGAGGACAATGCGAAGACTTCTCGGTAATCACAACGTAGACTAAATCCAAACATGAAAGAAGTGGTTAAAGTCGAGGTTCTTAAACTATTGGATGTGGGTATCGTATACCCTATATCCGATAGTTAATAGGTAAGTCCAACTCAGGTGGTTCCTAAGAAGTCCGGAATCACCATCGTAGCCAATGCTAATAATGAACTCCTGCCAACTGAGTTACTACTGGTTGGAGAATGTGCATTGACTACAGGAAGTTGAATACCGTCACAAGGAAGGACCACTTTTCTTTACCCTTCATTGATCAAATCTTGGAAAAGCTAGCTGGTCATTCCTATTACTGTTTCCTTAACGGGTACTCGGGCTACAACCAGATAGAGATAGGCTCTGAAAATCAGGAAAAGACCACGTTTACATGTCCTTACAACACCTTTGCTTATCGAAGGATGTCATTCGGACTATGTAATGCCCCACCACTTTTCAGCAATGCATGATGAGTATTTTTTCTGATATGGTGGGGCAATATCTAGAGGTCTTCATGGACGATTTCTCTGTCTTCGGTTCATCTTTCAGCGAGTGCTTAAAGAGTCTTAAATGTGTGCTGAAAAGATGTGAAGAAAAGAATTTCGTACTCAATTGGGAGAAGTGTCATTTCATGGTTCGTAAGGGAATTGTCCTTGGAAATATCATCTCGTCTAAAGGAATCAAGGTAGATAAGGCAAAAATTGATCTTATCTCTAACCTACCTCTACCCAAGAACATACGAGATGTACGATCATTTTTAGGACACGCCGGGTTTTACAGAAGATTCATAAAGGACTTTAGTCTTCTCTCTCGTCCTTTATGTAATATACTTCAAAAGG
Source organism: Magnolia changhungtana (assembly GCA_030180095.1). NCBI lineage: Eukaryota > Viridiplantae > Streptophyta > Magnoliopsida > Magnoliales > Magnoliaceae > Magnolia > Magnolia changhungtana. The sequence continues at coordinate 2,521,550 of JASAUF010000463.1, read as the reverse complement.
ATGCACCACATGAGTGGACTGAGCAATGCTAGGAAGCTTTCACGAAGCTTAAGGGCATGTTAATCACTGCACCTATCATGTAGCCACCCGACTGGAGCCTTCCTTTTGAACTTGTGTGCGACGCGTCTGATTATGCTCTTGGGGCAGTTTTAGGCCAGAGAAAAGAAAAGAAACCCTATATTATCCATTACGTAAGTAAAACTCTAAATCCTGCCCAAGTGAACTACTCTACTAAGGAAAAAGAACTCTTGGCCGTAGTGTTCGCTTTTGATAAATTTAGGTCCTACTTGATTAGATCTAAGATCATCGTTTATACAGATCATGCGGTACTCAAGTATCTTCTTTCTAAGAATGATACTAAGCCCCACCTGATAAGATGGATCCTCCTACTCCAAGAATTTGATTTAGAAATAAATGATAAAAATGGAGTAGAGAATGTAGTGGCTAACCATCTTTCTCACCTTAATATCTTTGATTCCCTTAGGATGACATATATCAATGATATGTTCCTTGACGAACAATTGTTCAGAGTCTCCTATTCACCTTGGTTTGCTGATATTGTTAATTATCTTGTCACAGGTTTCACACCAACATATTGGACTGCGCAAAATAAGAAGAAAATTTTCATTGAGGTGCGCAACTTTTTCCGGGACGATCCGTATTTGTTTAAATATTGTCCAGATCAAATCTTAAGGAGATGTGTGCCAAACAATGAGCATTAGAGTGTCATATCCTTTTGTCACTTTAGGCCTGTGGTGGTCACTTTTCTACTAAAAAGACCACGACCAAAATTCTGCAATATGGCTTTTACTAGCCCACCATGTTCAGGGACACTCATGAGTTTTGTAAGGCTTGTGAGCGTTGTCAGAAGTTGGGAGCATTGTCCTGTCGAAATATGATGCCCTTGAACCTCATCCTTATCATAGAGGCATTTGACCGTTGGGGCATCGATTTCATGGGACCATTCCCCCAATCCTTTGGAAATCTATACATTTTACTCGCCGTAGACTATGTCACTAAATGGGTCGAAACGACTCCGTGCCGGAACAATGACCATCGAATGGTTATTAAGTTTTTAAAAGAGAACATCTTTTCCCAATTCAGAACACCTCGGACCATCATTAGTGATGGGGGTTGACATTTTTGTAATAAGCCATTTGAGAATTTAATGAAGAAATATGATATCTCTCATAAGCTGAGTACTCCATACCACACACAAATAAGTGGGCAAGCCGAGATTTTCAATAAAAAAATTAAACACATTTTGGAGAAAACGGTTAACCCTGACCATAAGGATTGGTCAATTCGATTGACTGATGCCTTATGGGCTTACCGTACCGCATTTAAGACCCTTAGTGGAATGTCTCCCTTTAGACTTGTCTATGGGAAAACTTGCCACTTGTCTGTGGAGTTGGAAATAGAGCCTACTGGACGATTAAAAATCTAAACTACAATATGGACAACGCTGTCTCGCTACACAAACTATAATTGAATGAATTCGAAGAAATCCATAATGATGCGTACGAGAACTTAAGAATTTATAAGGACAGGATGAAGGCGTTCCATGACCAACACATTCTTCAAAAATCATTCGCACCAGGTCAGAAAGTCCTTTTGTATAATTCTCGGTTACATCTTTTTCCGGGTAAGTTCCGATTTCGTTGGACCGGCCCTGTCACCGTCATCAATGTTTATCCTCATGGGGCCATTAAGATTTGAAATCTAAACAATGGCAATGAGTTTAAAGTGAATGGACATTGATTAAAGCCATTTGTCGAGAAATTTGATTAAGAGGACATGTCCATACCTCTGACAGATCCTATGTACCAGGATTGATCTCCTAATCTAACGGAGGTATAGGTAGGTTTACTTCTTTCATAGGACTAACGTAGTTTACTTTTTGTCGTTCTATGATAGTCAGCTTTATGATGTTAGGATAGTTTACTTTCTAGTTGCTCTAGGATAGTTTGCTTTTTGTTGGTTTCACTGTTGTGCCGAGCCACCTTCACGCTGAGATCTCTTTGGAAAAAGCCTCTTAACTCCTTCATCAGGTACTATCTTTTCATCACTTCCCTTTTACTTTCGTTGTCTCATGTGCGTTACATGCATATATCTTTTACATTGAGGACAATATAGATTTTAAGATGGACATGGAAGATTAGGTTGCCTAATCAGTATTTTTGAGGTCTTGAGCAAAAATTGTGAAATTTTTTTAAAATTTTTTTTCTGAAAATTCTTGTAAATTCGAAGTGATTTTGAAGGCCATCTTTGATTTAGAAGTATAAGATACGTAATGTTGGTAATTTATGACTCTTGAATTCTGCTATCTGTTAGATTTCATAATTAAGTTCGAATTATTAATCCATGATTAAAAGTTTTAAACATTGATTGAGCCATGATTTCACATGTGTAGCTTACACACTAAGGTGTCAGTTTGATATTTAATTGTTAACTTGGTGATCATTAAGCATGAAAGAAACCAACCTAAGGAATTTGTCCATCATGTTCAATAAGAAGAATTGAAAAAAAGAATAATAAAAGAATACCCAGCTAAAAAACAGTTGTCTTCGAAAAGGGCTACCTATTGAAGATCATTGAAAAGATTGAACATATTGTGAAAGCCATCGATGGAAAAATCAAAAGCTGGAAGAATGAAAAGATAAACTGTAAGGCAAGTTTTGGTTTAAGTTATGGTTATCCTGAATGCTCTTTTGATTATCAATGTTATCATGAAATAGAGAATTGAACCTTTGATTGTGAAAGTTTAGGTTTTACTATACACCTATGGAACTCCATGTTTAGAATTTTTCTAATTGATGGATTAATATATAGTTTGAACTTGACTATGAAGTTTACCGTGCACTTGAATCTAAGAGAAAGTAATGCTCAACATTCACGAATCTTAGAATTCTATTAACTGGATTGTTTTTCAAAAATCACTCAAGTTTATAGGAATTGTCCCATAATTCTTAAAATATTTTTCGCATACTTTGCTTGGGACTAACAAAATGCTAGTTGGGGATTGTTTTGAAAGTCAAATATTTCATATTAGACCCCAGTTATTGTTTGATTTTATGAACATGATAATGTTTAATGTCCTATTTTAATCATGTTTGTGTTGCAAGGTGAATTTAAGAGCCTAGACTGAAAAAATGGTACTAAAAGCATGAATTTAATGCTCAAGAATAACTAAGGCAAGGGATGGATCTTAGGGGACTAAGATCGAAAAATTTACACCCCAAAGATCCGAGAAAATCAAATGATTGAAGTAAAAAAGGGCTTGAAAGTCATCCTGAAGGCAAGATCACAGGTTCCCACCATCCGTTTAGCTCGAAACTTTATATCTATCCTGAAGACCCTAAATTAACTGTACACGTTGAAATTTAGCCCTTGGATCCCTGTGGAAGTAGTCCAACGAACAGATCGGTCCATAATTCACTGATCTGGGGCCCACATGATCTCTAGATATGCTTCAACTTTGGACTCAACCCCTTAAGTTATATGAAAAAACAAATGGTCGGAGTAGATTTCTCATGGGCATCACTATGGACCCCATGCACATGGTGTATATGCACAATGTATACACACCTGAGGTGCACTGGACTACATGGCTCGGTCAAACAGTGTTTGACCGTTAAAATCTCCAAAAAGAGAGAAATCCTCTCGTTTCTTCTCGTTATCCCACCGCGAGATACTCGAACGCAGGACGTCCAATGGAAAGAGATTGGGCCCACCTCCTTGGACTATTTCGTTGATCCGGACTGTTCATCTTGTAGACGGGTCAAATCCGTCCAAACCCTAGTAATTTCATGCCAAAATCAATCAAGTAACCCAAACCAAAGTCCGTCTGCAATTGTCTAACCGCAGATGACACCAAGAAACCAAAACGGTTTCACGTTGCGCAAGAAGATCAAAGAGGGCTGTCTAAATGAAATCAGGACCATCCAAATCGGGACTAGGACACGTCCGATCCCTCCCACGTCGATGGTAAGGAAGGAAAGATGGAGAGAAAAAAAATATACCCGCCTTTAACACTAGCGTTCATGGACGACTTTCGCTGGTTTCAAGCAGCTGTGCAGACAGATTATCTCCGCAAAAGGTTGGTGATTCCGCGTCGACCATAGATCTGATGGGCCGGAAGACATCGGATGACCAATCTGACCCATCTATAGATGTCCAAAGAGAAGAAAAAAAATGATGTGGAGCGATTCCACAATGAAAACCCAGACATTTTCTCATCATGAAATCCATCAGAACTGTCAATCAGGGACCCAAAACAACCTGTTAGTAGGACGCCAAACACCTAATGGAGCAAATGGATGGGATTGGAGGATGAGATCTCAAGAAGACCGGAGCTAGAGGTGGAACATGCTAAGTCCTTCTATTATCACAGCTGTTAGGCATCCTATAAACAGTAGGATTGCGTCTTTACGCAGTCAGGTTTCGTGCCGGGCATACTATAAAATGCTTATCACCTAGCACGAGAGGGGATGGACGAGCTAAAAAAGAAAAGGCAAGAAGAGGAAGCTGTGGACATGAGGAGAGAGAGAGAAGGACGGTGGAAAGGCCGACCAAAAGAGTTTCCCTTTCCTCTTTAGTTTCTTTTCTTTCTTTGATGCTTTCCTTCAGAATTTTTAGTTAATCATGTCTATAATTGGCTAAACATCTTAGCTAGGGATAAGAGGTGAAGCTTATAGTGAGATGAGTGATTTTTCTTTATGCCTTTTATTCATGTTTAATTTGAACTAATTTTGATTCTAGTTTGATTATAAGGAATGCCTTTAGTTTTTTTTTTTTTTTTTTTTTTTTTTTTTTTTTTTTTTTTTAATTTGAACTGATTTTAATTCTAGTTTGATTATTAAAAAAAAAAAACTGAATTTTACGTGGAAAAACCCTTACGGGAAAAAACCATGGCACAAAGACAGTAATGCACTATGAAAACAGAAAATTACAAGAGACAGTGATTATCGATCTGAACAAGCCTCAAATATACTCCTCAAGCCCAAGCTATGCCCTTGAAACCCCTAGGAATGAATTTAAAAAACCTAGAACACCTCTTTATCCTCTTAAGTCTCGATTACACCCAATATATATAACCCCATATAACATCACAATCGAAATAGGAAACAAATCCCGCACTTACGCAATTCTGCGCACGCGCTCGATGGCACCTTCGATGAGACTTAGATGGGACTTCAATGGCATCGAAAACCTTCGACGGCATTGAGTAAAACACCAAAACATTCCAGTGATAAAACATGAGTTTTTTTATTTTTATTTTTCTTGCATCGAGCATCTGTCGATGTCATTGACATCTGCTCGAAGACATCGAGTGGTCATTAAAATTGTGGTAGAACCACTATTACTACAGTATGAAAGTATGTCCAAGTGTCATAGAGGAGGGTGAATAGAACTTTTCAAATATTATCTTCCTATAACAACAAACAATGCTTAACTTTAATCAAGATGAGTGAGGCAAAGTAACTCTATGGCATCTAGGCTAATAGAGGGTCCAAAACACAGGCTTACACAAGATTTACATGTAAAGAAACTAGCCTATAAAGAGAGTGTATGTGATAATGTGTAGGATGTGATTCCTATCAATACTTAGACATTTACTAAATCATGCATCTTAATAATAATTTGATAGACATAAGCATAATTAGATTAATGCACAAAAAACAATCCCAAACACAATCATATATAGTGGTTCGGCTACTTGCCTACTCCACTCTTGGCGGACGCACTTTATCCTAGAGTGTACTGGATTTTACTATCTAATGGTTTTAAATTAGATTTACCATGAACCTTCACAACCTACACAAGGTTAACTAAGAAGCCTACACAAGGCGATGAGTTCTACACAAGGACACGCTTATGAGCCTACACAAGGCAACCTATGCCTACACAAAGGCAATGAGTTCTACCCAAGAGCTCTTCTGGGAGCCTACACAAGGCAAACATGTCCTACACAAGGACAATGTATTCTCTCGTCGGAGGCCTTATGAAAAGGTTTTGGAGAGTTTATCACTCAAACTCTGAATCTCAATCCTACACAAGAAAAAGGGCTTAAGACTCAGTGAACTCCTTATACTTACAAATAAATGAGTGAGCCCCTTTCTTGAACAATCTGAAGATCTTCTATGTTAATGAAGAGTCTTTAGCTCCCTTGAACCGCAACCGCTTCTAATGCTTCGATCAATGCTCTGAGGTTATGAGGTTAAGGGTTTTGGAGCTATCTTCTCTATTAAATGATATGAGATAAATACCTAAAGAATATTCCCATGAGCAAGCATTCAAGAGTTCCAGCACAATGATTTTCCTACAAAAAGGTGCTACTGGAAACTTAATGAATGCCAGAGTTTATAATTCAATTCAAGTAAAGAAGATGACAGTAAATGCTTGTGCTATGGATTGAATGATGAACTTTTATAGAAAAATAAGGCGTGAGGATGAGGGTATAACTCTCTCAAGATTCCTTCAATTCTTGCTCTCTTTGCTAAGAAGTAACCCTTGATATATATAAAGAAGAATCCCATTGGTAAAAAAAATGGGTAGAAATATGTCATTGTCGATGCTATTGAGTAGTCTTCGATTACATTGAAATTCGAACTTTGATGTTATCGAGCCTTATTCGATTGCATCGACTTCTTACACACATATATTCATTTTTATGTAGAACAAATTTTGTTCGATTTTATCGAGCACCCTTCGATTATATCAACTTGCACTTCGATGTAATTGAGAGGTAGTTTGATCCCATCGGATTCTCTTTAAAAAAATTACCTTTGGTTGATGGAAGATTTTGTCTTAATTTTTAATACTATCGATTGTCATTCGATGCTATCGAATTTTGAAGTTCGATGATATCTCTTCGATGTAATAAAAAAAGATGGATATACATGGATGGCTTGTTGGACAAAATGTTCCTAATTGTTTATGTAATCGAATAGTCTTTGATTTCATCGAGAAGTTACTCTCGATGTGATCGAAGGTGACTCGATTATATCAATAAACACTTAGAGAATATTTTTTGTGTAGAGGGAATGCCCTAAGTCGATGCCATCGAAGTGGGTTCGATGCTATCAAAATTTGAATTTCGATATCATCGAACTCTATTCGATATAATCGACATTTCTCAGCAGATGGTTATTTTGTTGCTAGACAGAATGAGCCTATTTCTCGATGCAATCGAACCATGTTCGATAGAATCAAAAATGCCTTCGATTGCAAATTGATGCAATCGATTTTACCTGTATAGTTCATGTTTACTCCTCTAATATTTAAAGTCTTCAAAACTTAAGCTTACCAGAGATGATTTAAGATGTATTGGGACTAAGACTAAGTTAAATGGGGTCACATATCTCAAGGGTTTGGTTAGGGAAGTAAGGCTTTATTTACCTATTTGGAACACTCGAGCTTTTTCCTGGTTGAGGTCTTGATATTGTAATCTTCATCTTGGGGCTCACTTGAAGATTGACTCAACACTTACGTAATTTGACAAACCAGGGCACTTTCAGTCATCGACAGACCCTGTTGTTTACAGATTTATGATATCAACATAGAGGCAAGATGGAGGAACTAATCATAAAAGCAAGTCTAGATAACACAAAGAAAGATCTTTAGAAGACATCTTTGAGCATTCAAAAGTCAAGGGCCTAGGAATAACTACTTATCTCGGCTAGTGACTAGAAACCGGTGAAGGATTTGCTAAATCGAGAAACCTTATCCAAACCATGGTAGAGTCGTGCCCACAAGGTAGCATTCCAGTTATATGGAAAGATGAGGTCCTCAACATTCCAGTTATATGGGAAGGAGAGGTCCTCGAGCAGGAGAATCAATTGTGAGTTTACGCGTTCATTTCCATGGAAAAATAAAAAAGAACCCAAAGAAAACAAAATCATAGAATGGGATTTGTAAAGAGCCACTCAGTCGGTGGAAGGGATGATTGGACCAAAAGTATTTGTCAACAACTGAAGTAGCAGCTGTCCGTAATACAACTCACTAGATGGAGGAATGACGCCAAGCAGGCACATCCAATCCTCATCCGCCATAGGGGATAAGGAGTTAGGACAGGCACACCATGAAAAGGGAGGTCGACATGCATGAAAATGTCTAGTGGTGTTATGCCCCACTCACAACAGGAAAATTGAAAGGCACAGGTTTCATCCCGCCATCGCTCACTAATGGAAGTAACCAACATTTTGTTGGAAGACAGGAACCAGACACTCAACAATCCGGCAAAGGGAGAGTTTTCCAGGATGGCATCCAAGCACAATTGGGGGCCGGGAAACCATCGATTCCAATTCTCATGAGCTCCTCGACCTTTGATAATTGGCAAAGCAGCACTGAGAGCCGTCCGTGAAGGTAGATGTTCATTGGACCGAGGGATGAAAGCTCGATCAACTGCAAGCTAAGCCGAAGTACTAACACGGGATCGAGTTCCCCTCCTCACGTGATGCAGGGATGGACGTGATGAGGTCAATCACCGTCTTCCTCAAGGGGATAATTACTACGAATGCACGGAGCTTCTCTGGTCTCCTCATGAAAATAAGAAAATAAAAATAAATTTTAAGAAATTCAAAAATTAATTGATTGATGATAATAACGAATTTAGAACCCTTTAAATAGTGATATCAAACTTAAGAAGATGTTTCAGAATCAAACTTCAACTCAAACTCCCTAAAATTCGTGACTTACTATACATAATAAACTTACTATTTATAGACGGTCATGATTTCTACTAGACTTCATGGTTTTCGGCTAAAAAAATAAGTGTCCTATTTGGCCTAACCATGTTATTCTCCTAAATTTTTAAAGCCCCTTTCATGTTGGGTACAAGTCCTAAAGCTCAAATGATGAAGAGTTATGATTGAACTAAAACTTACTATAAATAGTAAAAACAAAATTAAAAAGGATTTTCAACCATTGATTTGATGGAATCTCGCAAATTCGGTGTACGCAACCCAGCATAGTGGGGTTGAATGGCTAAAGTAGCTTCTCCTACCCTAAAATCATATACGTAACGTTGAATGACTCATTCCGATTTGCTGAGATATGCATGTTTTAGGGTTTTGACAGTCTTGGTTACTTCCGCCTCCAATCGGGCCTTTTCTAGTCATCTTGGACATGAGAGACGTCTGCATGAGAGTAAGAGCAAGGTAAGCATCTCTTTCCATTCCTCTAAGCACGCAAAAGAGTCATCACGTCCCAAGTAGATCATGGGAATGAATCCATAAAGATACAAATGCACGTCTCACACAAAGGAGTCCAACGGGTACCCAAGGAAGAAGGAAAACCCATCCTAGGCTTGGGAGAGACATATATATGGACAAAAAGATAAGTCTAGCCTATTTGCTACATATGCAAGTGACCAATTCATGAATGAAGGTTGTCAAGTGCACTCCTATATGTTCAAAAGGGACTGGAAGAAGATTTTGGGGTTGCGAAGATAGAACAAAACCCATGAGATGGTCAAAATGGACAAACTTCATTTCTAAAATCCATAAGAATTCGTAGGATTCATATGAGTTTTAAAGAAACGAAGCCCTTTAGTCAATATTCACATGGGCCCTAGAGGTCATTTAAGGCCATTCAAGCTCCAACGCAAAGGGTTTAACTATTATTAGCTAAAGCATCTTTACCCAAAAAGGTGCCCTTGCTTCATGAAATTTCAATACACACAAAAAGGGGGAAGAAGGAGTTGTCCATTTTGTCCATATGGGCCAAACTTGAAGTCGTAAGCCCAGTTGACCATAAAGGCCACTAAATGCAATCCGGGCCACTCTTGTCCATAGGCCTCCACAAGAGATTCCAGGCCACCTTGAAGAAATTTAAGAGCCAAAATCTGATGTGGACCTTCCTAACTTCTCTGGGCCCAACAACACTCCAAAAAGGAAAAGGATGGGAAGAAAGAAGGGAAGTGAGAATGAAGAAAATGGAAAATGTGGAATCAAAATGAAACTTGGGCCCACCCAAATGTCCATGGGTCCAAACAACCCTCTAAAAATGAAACTCTCTCAATGCAAACTTGACGTACATAAGGAGAGTAACATTTGTACTTAAGAAATGAGAGTGAAAAGAACGAAGGAAATGAAGAGAGGAGAGGAGAAGAAGGAGAAATCTTTAAAGCCAAACTTTATGCACCACCTCAGCTTTGGCAAAATTACTTGAAATCACACCAAACCCTCCAAACTCCTTGAAACACCCCTATAAGAAGAAAGAATGAAGAACATGTGAGAAATGGAAAGAAGATGGAAGAGTAGAGAAAGAAACATGGAAGAAGGAAGCCTTACCCTGGCACACACCTCACCTTAAGAGTAGCCCTTGCTGCCTCAAGAAGCCTCCAACCACGCAAAATTAAAAGGAAAAAAAAAATAAAATGAAGGGAAGAAAGAGAACTTGAAAAGAGAGAAGTAAAGAAGGGAAACAAGGGGGAAATGAGGGATTGAGCACGCTAGAGAAAGAGATGGAAGGGAAAATTTATAGAGGATGAGGCTACACCCCCATGGACCGATCACAACTCTAAACCAGAGCAAAATGGAGGGACTGGGGCGCCCAACCCTCTGCCAGTCACTTTATCGGTGATGAGACTTGGCGAGCTCTTGCAAGGAATCTCGTACGAATGTAAGATTTAAGTGCTGGAAGAGAGGAGAGGAGAGAATAAATTCAAAAATGAAGGAAAAATTCGAATTTAATTTGAAAGTAAAAATCTCATGAGTAGTTAGGAGAATTGGAGAGATATTGCAGGGATAAGAGAGAAAAGCCTTTTTGAATCCCAAAAATTCCACAAAAATATTTCAATAAAAACCAGCATTAATCACAACCGTTGATTTTGCGATCCGATGGATTGGATCATTTCAAAAAATCCAAAAATATTTCAATAAAAACTAGCATTGATCGCAACTGTCGATTATGTGATTCGATGGACTAGATCATTTCAAAAATTACAAAAAAAAAAATCAATAAAAATCGGCATCGATCATAACCGTCGATTTTGCGATCTGATGGACTAGATCATTTCAAAAAATCACAAAAAATATTTCAATAAAAATTAGTATCAATCATGACCGTTGATTTCACAATTCAATGGACCGAATCATTTCAAAAAAATCATTCAAAAATATATCCCTAGCAGGGCATGCATAATGGGTTTAGGATCATCCCTAGTGGAGTTCTAAACCTTAGTTATCCCCGTGGAGTCTTACTGTAGTAATGAGACGATGGAACCGATCACCTTGAATTGAAATCTTGATCATGACTGATCCACTGATCTTAATCATGATTGGGACAAAGGGAAAAGCAAAACAAAATTGTCAACAAATACCCAACAAATCTAAATTTTGAACTCAGTCAACCAACCATAGGAAGACGGATTGGTCCTTTACATGATTTCAATAAAAAAAAAAAAACTACTTTGCTGAAAATTCCATAGCTACATATCCTAGTGGAGATAATTATGTGAACTAGATCATATTTAGCAAAAATCATCGATAACAAAAACCCTGACGGAGTATCAATCCCTAGTGTGAGGCAACTTTTATAAAAAAAATCTTTTTTTTATAAAAAATACAGAGCATGAAATCTTCGAGGCACTAAGAGATCTTCCATATCTCTGGGTGGAGGCCAACTTACAGCCGTCGAATCCACATGCACACATAGTACAGACGATCTGAACTTGGAGTGTCAAAATGATCGTACTAAGTGCTAATGCTAGGAACAAATGATAGACCAAGTCCTAGTCAGAAGGAACCATTCAAAATGATGGAAAAGATGAATTGTAACCCAATTATGAAAACTAACAGATTGTGTGAAAAAGGTTACCTACATATGCCTAGTCCTGAAAATTTACGTATATTGATTGTCATGCCCCAAACTCGGAAACCAGGTTCATAGAATTCCCGACTGCCGAATCCGGTGCCGACAGCCTCCGTAGTACTTCATTCTCGGCTCCCAGCACCTATACGCCAGATTACGATCCTGGGATCCCACAAGGAGAATTTTCCAACATACATTTATCTCGTAATAAGCATAACCACAAGTTTGCCCAAATCACGAAGGCAACATCATCATCACATATCCACTAATATAAACACTTGAATACAGTACATGAAGGGGAAATACATATATTGAAAATCAAAGCTCCAAAAGATAGTGCACGCTCCAAGCTCAACGCTGTTGCGACCTAACGCCACTTGCATGCATCTATCGTACATAAGCTTATAGAAAGCTTAGAGGGTGGTGAAAGTGTGTATGATGCACGTGTCAAGCATATAAATATCAGAGTGAGTGAAAATACTGGCAATCTATAAATTGTACAATATCAGAGTAATGGGGAAACATGCTGGTAAGTCTATAAACATCATTAGCCTTATCCAGGCTATGTGATGCAAAAACATAATAAGCCAATATCATATATTGAGGAAGCAATGTAGATCAGCTATACAATGCCGAGACATAGTAAGCCAAATATCAGATACTGAGTCCACGAATACTGTCAACCTTAATCAAGTTATGCAATACAGAAGCACAACAAACCAAATGCTATGTGCTGAGGATGCAATGCAATATGCGATGCGAATGAAATGACCAAGTTGGAGTGTGAAGTTGGGATGATAGTACATAGTATCATAGGCTACAGGGTCCACCACAAGGGACTTCTATCCAAACCAGACCCATACCTAAATTTGGATAGTCAGACTTAATGTGGTAAACTTCTGATCTCAAGTTAGTCGCATGCCCCAACCGAAATCCTAACCATTGCGAAGGTATATGTAACAAATAGTTGCACACCACTAGTCCAAGTGGATAGTGAATGAATGAATGAATGAATGAGTATGCAACTCCTACTCAAAAAGTCCACATATCAGTACCGTACATCTCTGGGATCATCACCGAGGTCTATTACGCTATACGCCAGCTTGCCGCCCCTATCCGAGCGTACAACTGGGTAAGTGAAAGAGACCTCACTATCCGCCTCCCAATATTGGGCCCAGCTGGTCGATAGCGGACCCATTCCTCAAGCTGGTCAAACTCAACCTAAATATTGCTCCCTCACTCAGGCGGGTAAAGTCACACTCCCTCCCAACCGACCACGACACAGTGGGATACGCGGCCTACTGGTATACGGCCCTCATGCGCTCATATATATCCACTCGGTCTAGACGCTGGGGCATCTCCTGGCCACGGAGGTTTAGAAATTTTCACCCAGGGACATGATGCCCGTATGTTAAAACAAAATATTTCTGGTGTCGCATCTGGCCATCCACAATAAGCCTGTAGAGGTCACGACCCTGATGTCACTAGGGCGTATGGTAGTCATATCACAAAATGCGAGATGCATGAGTCATACCATTCAGTCACGCAACAATCTTGTGCGTATCGTGCGCTCATGTGAGCAACTCCATCTCTCAAGGAGTCTCATAAATAACCTGCCCTATGGCATATACAATGGTTAATTACGTCTCATAACAAACATGCAGATGATGCGTATGGGCATGTATCATGATGTTATGCTATCACATACTCATAATCGGTATCGATAACTAGCATCGATAATCGGCCTCGACAATCAGCTTCAATAATCGACCTCGACATTCGTCCTCGATGAGAATGGGCCGAACAAGGCCTAAGGGGAGGTCACAATGTGGACATTCAACCATAATTGCCCATCAATGTGGACATTTAACCAACATTACTCCCAAGGAGTGGCCCTCGTAGGGCCAAACATATAGTGGGACCCATAGCCTCACACAATGGCCTAATATACAACACCATGGGCCTCTCTCAAGGGCCTAATACACATCACGACGGGCCTCACTCACGGGCCACATATGCATCACATTGGGCCTCGCTCATGGGCCATATATACATCACATTGGGCCTTAGTCATGGGCCTCAAATACATCATACTGGGCCTCATCATATGGGTTGTACCAATGGGCCTCATATACATTAAGTGGGCCACGTCAATGGGCCGCACAAATGGGCTTCATATACATCAAGTTGGTCGCATCAATGGGCCGCACCAATGGGCCTCATATACATCAAG